>VZTU01005188.1:1252-60578 GCA_013400835.1 Zapornia atra | reverse complement strand
AAAAAAGAACCTCCAGCAAGGCAGCTTATTCGACAAGTGCAGAGACAGAAGTGTTTTTCTCTAGACCAACAGAATCAATAAGTCCCATCTCTTTGGCTTGATCCCACCTCACCCATCCCACCCCACCCTCCCCCAATTAAAATCAGCAAAATTAAGCTCCAAGCACAGTTAGAAACTTGTCTTTTTCCCAAATATCCTAAATCCTCAGTTTCTTTGGCTCTTCATGAAGACAAATCGATGTTCACTCCTGTAGTTTCACACTCTGATGATAACGACAGCATCATGAGACAGAGGAGCACGACACACCCCAACATTTCTGTCAGCTATAGCTAACGAATAGGATTCTTTATCAATGAAGCTTCAAAGCTTCAGCAGCAGAAAAGAAGAAAACACAGCGATGTAACAATCAGGTATAGAAAATCTTAAGCACATCGAGTCCCCATAGGGACCTTTGAAAAAAGAAAACGTATTTCATTTGTGGAATAACCCTAGAATGAGCTATGTACTGTAGTCTAACCATTAAACACTTACACAAGTCTTTCAGAAACTAACAGATGTTCCTTTTATGAGCAAAGACAAGTGCCATTCGGCCCTTTTAGACACCTATAAAAATTCAGATAATTTTAAGCTATTTTAATAGCTGCCTGACAATTTTATTAATGCACTCTGCTACAATGTGATCCCGTTTCCTTCACAAAAAGACTGACTCATACCACAGATTTTCACACATGGTAAGGTGCATGTTGCTAATGCCTTTCTCTTGATTAGTAAGAAGAGAAAACCTATTATACTGACCAGAAGGAACGGAAAGATCTCTGCAGGATTTAACACAAACAGCAGGTCAGCCTACAGAGATCCGGTCTCAAAATGATCTGTGGAAGCTTTAACGATTTAGTCAGTGTAAACTGACAGACTGAACTACAGAACCTGTCCAGAATCAATTCTGTGGCTTGAATCCTGGCTTCAGCCATAGACGACAATTAATTTTAAATTTTAATCTTGGCAACAACTGAATATTTTACATCATCACAAGACCAGCATACCTATAAAAAGTACAATCTTTGCAGAAGAGCTTAGGTCTATGACAGGTACAGTTTATTCTAACGGGGCTTCACTGATAGAGCCAAATTAGGGGAAATTTATACAGCACCTGCTGACTCTGCCTGACTCTCACCAGTGCCATCAGCATCTCACTTTCTGGCACACTAAATTCACACACAAATGAACAGTTACACATGCATCTGATACTACAGCCTCATGCATAATAGTTCTTGTAGGAATATCATTACCAAACCACCTACACAAGATGTTAAATTTTGTGATGGTTGTGATTTTTCTTTGTTTGTTTGTTATTTTTCCAGAAGAAGTTGCAAAAATAGTACAAACCTTGATCACTACCTCAGGCATTTTGCAGAGCAATATGCCAAAGCACCCACATAGTGAGTGTTTGCAAATTTTAAGTTTAGGATTGACTATGTGCCAATGCTGCTTCAGCTGTGGGCATCTGAACCTGCACCAAAATTGCTGTTGACCTTTTCTGGTATTTATGATGTCAGTATGGATTTTTATCATTGTTTGAGCTCCTGACACAAAGCAAACAACTTCTATAGTATGTTTTTATTCATGCAAATGTTTTTATTCATGAATAAGGGTATCTCAGTATTCCTATCAAGCTTGCCATTTCACCTTGGATGCTTGGTTAATGGAGGTAAATGATTCTGCCTTAATGCCTTCATCAAGCTTTCCAGAGAAGAATTATTTGCACAGATGAACACTAACTGTAGGTTATATTCTCTGGACGACTTAATCTACAGGTAGAGTTATTTGAAATACCCTAGTTATGTACTATTCACTCTCTATTGTTTAAAACCACTTAAAACATTCACTGTAACAGCAAGCTGGACTGTGAGACTAACATGTAGTAGTAGTAGTAGGAGGAGGAGGCCACTGTTCAACATAGCCTCTGAGTTACGACTTGTACTTGGAAATACCATAATGCTCTTAGATTCAACTTGATATAGAGGCCCTCAACACTGATCTCTACAGGAAATATTCAGGTCTCATTGATGGTCTCTGCTGTGACTCATATGTAGCAATGACCTAAAGGACTCAGAGAGACACAAGAACTGTCACCTGACACTAAGTAAAGCACACAAGTCAGTCTCTTCCTACGTATATCTCAAGCAGCCAACAGAAAGATGCTGTGATCCTGACTAGAACTGCACCCTGCAACACAAGTAATTATAATGACTGTTATAGTCAGGTCCCAAATAAATCATCACGATTTACAACACATGCTCTTCAGAATCCACATTTAACATGCAGTTAAAGTAAAAATCAGAAGTTTGGGAAAAAAAGACCCCACATTTCAATACCAAGAGTTTGGGTGAGCAAGAATAATAAAACAATTTGCTGATGTGGCCTTTAAAAGAACTTCAAGATTGATGGCAGAAAGCATAGCTTTGGACTGGTTCTTTCTCAGAAGAATTCACACAATTTCTGCAATAAAAGCATATGATCTACAGTCCCACTCTTCTGCCCCTAGGCTAGATGCTTTCTCAAGTTTAGAACAGTCATAATCCAGTGAAAGATGAATAGAAAAAGTAATCAGTGTCAACTAAGTCACAGAAAACATGCATGACAGGTTATCTTCACCAGACTGGCTGCAGACTCACACCTCTGAAGTCAGCATTTTGGACGTATATATCTGTCCTAGAGAAACAGACTGCTTATCTTTGGGGAAGCAAGAGAGACTAAGGCTAAAGCACAAATGTCCAAAAGCCAGCTGAAAAGCCAGATCTGGCTCTTGAAATTTAAGTTACTGTTTCCCAGAGATGTAATTGTGCACTGAGATTGAAGCCTGCATACAGAATCACAGAATCACTTAGGTTGAAAGAGATCTTTAAGATCATCAAGTCCAACCACAGCCTAACCCTGCCTAGTCCACCTCTAGGACCATGTCCCCAAGCACAACAGCTACATGCCTTTTAAATACCTCCAGGGATGGTGACTCCACCACCACCCTGGGCAGCCTGTTCCACAAATACTCCAGATTTTCCCAAAGATATCTTCATAAACTTACTTGGGACTTCTGAGGAAGAAACAAGGAGGGGACTGAAATATTAGTATAAAACAAGATCACTTAGCGGACTAGTTGGGGCTAATGATGTGAGACATCCTTTGAATCTTCTGTAATGCTGGCAGAAGAAATAGAAAGACACTGAGGACAATTTGAGAATCACCATATGATTTAAACCAATCTTTTATGAAGCAGTATAAAAAAGGAACAGTGTCTTTCCAACTTACTTGCCCTTGCTTTTGAGGATATCTGTATTCAGTGAGTCTCTGCCTAATACATTGCACCCTATGATGCAGGCTGGAAAACAAGTTTGTGATCAGAAACTTTAATTTCTCTTTCCTCCCCAACATTCAGGATCATTATTTTGGGCATACATGCTTTCCAAAGTCTTCTCCCACCCTGCTCAACTGCAGGGGCCGTGGGATTGTGCCATTATTTCTGTCTTTGTGGATGACCATCTTGGGAGATGAGCAAATATAGACACTGACCAATTTATTGTCAGGATCAAAAAAAAAAAATTGTGGAGAAGCAGGTGGTCAGCCAGAATTAAAAAGACAGACTGGACAACTTACAAAATCATACATTTGGGAGCTGTGATATGTTATGTTATGAGGGCTGGCAGTAGCACAGGAATTCTCTCTCCATGTGAAAGTCAGAGCTTTTCACAGCTCTAATCAGCTGAACAAACCTTGCCTAGCTCTATGGAGACTGACTTACACCCACTTTTTTACTTCCAGTTCCACGTTTCTGTATTTTCTGCCTGCATTTTTTTTCAGTTGTAGGCCTGCCTCTGCTCCATACTCCTTTATTTACAAGCAGTCTTTATGCTTGGTTTCTTTCCTCAGTAGAAAGAACCTCCATTGAAACTGTGGCAGAAATACAAGCAAGAGGATTTCCCCCCTTGTTGTCTCAATTAAAATTTTGCTATTTTTGCCCATGCAGTGTTCTATACTCATGTTCAGTTTATACACATTTCTTTACCTGCTACATCATGCTAATACACCATATGCAGTAAAATATTACTATTAATGGGACAGCAAGACAGTACAATAGCACAGCATCACTCCCTATGCAGGCATGTCTGTAAATGACGGATGTCGAGCTAGATGTCTGTATGAAACTGAAGGTTCAGTTGAGAGAAAGGCTTGGTGAAGAGGTCTGAACAATACCTGAAGAGAAGGAAAAACTTTATAGTTCTTAATGAAGCAAGTTTGTGAATAGTTTGGTTAAGTGTGAAGGGGTTTGCTTCTGGCCTGCTGAAGGGGCATCAGTGTATCCAGAGAAGGGAAAGATGACAAACAGACAGAGAAACAAGTACTAGCACCCAGTCCTTGACTGTAGAGTTGAAGGTAATTGCTCCTGCTTGTTAGCTGGCTACTGAGGAAGGCAAAGAGGCCTTTGTGGATTTCAGCATGAGGTAAGTAGAGTAAATGTCCTCTTTTTCCTGTCACCTTTCTAACTGAGTAGTTTATTTTCGCTTCTGTAAATAGTCCCATTTGTTTAAGCTGACTTTGCTTGAGGTGATTTTAAGAGAGCTGATGATATGCATCAAGGTGACACTTTTACAGGGCTGTAAACCTTCGAACTAGGATACTGGAATGCCTTTACACTTACCAGCACTCCAGCACATATTCTGAGGGCAAGGGGAGAACAGTAGGGCACGTCTCTGACTCTGAAAAGCTGGCAACACTGGAGCCTGGGAGAATTAAATGGTTTTAGCGGTGTGTTAGCCAGGAGAGTGCTCTGGTTTGTGACAGGGTAGTGGAGAGCTCTGTTGTGATTATCTCCATACACAAAAATGCAGAAAGTCCTTGGTCAAACTATCAAGGAAATTTTCAAGGAGCCATGAGAAATGGGGATAGACAGAGAAAACTCCTCTAGGTGGATACTGCAAATCCAGAACCCTTTATCAACTCATTAAAAGGAGCAAGCAGTAACTTAGTTCTATTCACATGCATAGCTCTGCCCCCTTCATCCTCCTCCCTGGTCTAAGTATGATCCTAACTTCATTCATTTTCAGTGATAACATGGAGAAATTATAGTGAAAGTAGTAATTAGGGTCTATTAATAAGAAGTAATATAAACCAAGTTCTTACAAGTACTGAACACCAAGAGGTATTTGAATGGTACATCACTACAGCATTCTCATAATTCTTTATCATCTACTGTATTGTCAAGCTCTTATCTGTCCCAAATAATTAGATCAATAAAACAGCACACCCAATAAACTACACAGATAATCAGTGTCGTCAATCATTCTATATGGAACATTGTTGAGTAACGAGCTCACAAATAGAATAATTATATTCAAACACCAAAAATGGAGAGTGAAAACATTTAACAAATCTGAGCCCTTTCACCCCTGCTATACTGTTTGTTTTACCATTCTCCCTCCCCCTCAAATAAAGACAATAAAAAAATCATTAGAATACCTTTGAACTTGTGAAAGACGGCCCATAGCTCAGCAATGTCAGTGGCAAATGTTATATCTGTGTCGAGGACAATGACTCGCTCAAGATTGGAAGGTAGAGTCTTAGTCAGAACCAACTTCATCAGCCCGTAAATCCCAGAGTAGTGTTTGTTGGGGATCCAAGACACTTCCGACTGACAGGAAATGAGAAGGCGGAAAGAGGAAGGAAAAATAATCTTCATTAGAGAGAGAAACTCTTTCTGACACTAGTTTCTTCTAATAGAGGAGGCCCTCTGAAGTGGAAACAGTAATCTTAAGTCCTGCTTTTAAATTAACTTCTGTAGCTCTGAAAATCTAAGTTTCTTAAAGCTTGAAAAAAAGACGTTCTTCGAGGCAACCGCTTTACACAATATAATTCAGGTTAGTTGAGCCTTTCCAAAACCTGGTACAATCCATTCTGAGACATCCACGCATCCTGATAAAATTGAAACATGTTTTAAATCCAAAACTTCAGGAGTATTGTACATTGCTTTCCTTTCCTAACAAAATAAAACCTTTGTGTTTGCCATATGCAGAATTTTCTGACTCTGTATCTTTTCTCTGTTTTCTTACAGGTCCGAATTTCAAAAGGCCACTCATTTGGAACAGCAGGCCAGAGAACTGCAAAACATTTGTTTCTTATAAACTCAAACTTTCCTTACGCTTTACATCTTCAACTTACAACTACTGACATCATACAGACATGCTCAAGAGAAAGAGTGACAACATTTTTAGCCACATTTATTGTTGGTTATATATTGAAGAGGCAAACCCAAACGTTTTACCTTTCTTCAGTAAGGGCTAAACATTTCTACAGCTTTGAAAATATTTCATTGTGCTACTAGCACCACAATGTTCTACGGGCTATGTTTCATTTTCTTCCTGTTAGATTCAAATTCTTAAGTCACTGCTGAACGTGGGATAAAAATGGTTTTGAAAAGTTTCTATTGCCCTGTCTGAAACTTCTTGTTTAATTTTTTAAAGGACATGCATTACTATTTCCAGATTTTCAGTTTTTGCCTGAGTTTTTGCTCCCATTAATTTCAATTAGCATTTTGTCTATGGGGAACGTGAGTGAGACAGATTTCAAGATTTGTCCTGGCATTTTATATTTCAGAGAAAGTAGGCAGAAACTAAGTGCCTTCATAAAACTGAGATTTATTCTGTTGTTTAACTGTCTCGTATCTATTCACTGCCATTGTAAAGTTTATTATGTGAAACAGCTTTTGCACAGAAGAGCTTATTTCCTCCAAAATCCTTCAAGAAAAACTTCCCATAAGAGAATGGGTTCCTAAACTTTGTTTGGAAGTTGGAAGAGTGGCTGAAGAATGACTAATAATAGTGGTTTAAAGCTCATTTCTTTTTGACTATCTGGTACTAAGGCCTCTGCTGATGTAAGCTGATCTGCTCTTTTCCCTTTAAAATGGCACACAACTTTCTTCTGTATTCTCAGAGTTCCCGTCCCGGGCCAGAGCTTTCCCTCACTGTGAAATTCTTTAAAAAGACTGAGGATAGTGGAACAAATCTTTAAGGAGAAAGGCAAAGTTTTAAGGGGAAAGGCAGAAAAAAGAGATTATCTTAAAACAATCCCGAAACAGGTGCTGTAAACTGAAGTGTGAAGTTTTGTTGCTTTTTTGTTCCTTTGTGCATACAATTCATAGGTAATGACTTGCATATACAATCTGGCTGGCACTGTCACCTATGGACATCTATGTATTTACTTGTTCTCTCTATAGGATTTGCACTGTAGAACGCAAGAAGTGACACAAGCAATGATAACCAGGGCTCTGGTATAAACCAGTATGAAAGAAATTAAGAGAAGGTAGTAACACACAGTATGCTTTAATTTATGGGTCTAACAAGCCACGATTCTTACTTCATTCTTTCTTTCTTGCCTCTCTTTGTCATTTGTACAGTGCTTAGAAGAGAAATCTAGTTTCTGTCTCCCAGATACATGCCAATATTAAGTTCATAGTTACATAAAAAGGAACCTCAATTCTCCCCAGAAATTTCTTCTATGTGTGTAGCAGAGATAATTTCAAATCCACACCCTCAAATCTCCAGTTATTTATAGCCCTAGCTCTCCCACATGATAGCCCTAGGTAGGGACCATCACATTGAGGTAGGTGTCCAGCAAAGCAGTATTTACCCTGCTTCCCTAAACTCTGCATATCGTTCAGAATCTGCCACTTGACATCCTTGTGCTAGATCAGCCATGCAGATCAGTTCTCTACTTATAATGAGATGATAAAAGAGTTAAAGTAATTTTACAGACTTGAGCTTGCTATTATTATTATTCATCCCAATCTTATTAATTTTGGATGGCATGTCCTTCATATTACTAGTGAAAATGCAATATCACTGCAGAGTATCTCCTAATATGATCATGCAAATAAGCCTATTAAGGCAGGGGTTCGGATGTTGAAAGAATGGCCAGAGACAAGCAGGGAAGGTAAAAGGTGGCTGGAAAAGCAAGTCACCTTCAAAGAGCCATTACTTTCTTTGCTCTCAGGATTCCCAGTATCTAACAGCATTGCCATGTGTCACTGCAGGGAGGAGATCCTTGCCTGGCAGCTCCTTCCGATCTGGCACACAGAAACCAAAAGCCTGTCATCCCAAAACCTGATGCCTGAAATGACAGCTTTTAAAAATGAAATGAGCAGTCCCTACTCCAAATGGTCCATCACAGCTGGCTAGCACATGTTTGATTGGAGCATATGTTGAAGCTTGAACTGTCAATTGGTTCAAAGTATGTAAAGTTTTCTCTTCTCTGATGCAGAGTGGACTAAAACATAAACAGGGGTCCTAATTAGTCCCCGGGATTATTCTTCATGGTGTTGCTACTCATGAATAATGTAACTGTTCCAAATTCACGCCAAGGAAAACTCCTTACACTATACAACAGCACTGTGAAGGCTCAGTCTCTGGGTATTACATATAGTCTTACTGAACGAAATACAAGGAACACTATGCTTGAATAAGTGTGTAGTAGTTAAGAAGAGCCAGTCCGAGATAATTAAGTGGCCTAAGCACAAATTCTTGCAAAATTCTGTAACCTCCAAGCTGTGCCCTTTGATATAACTAGTAACATTTAGCCATTTCATGAATCTAAGTATTTTCTTGAAGTTTTAACCTTTTTTTTCCCTCTAGCATAGTTAAAATGTCCCATATATTAAATGCTTAGGAATCATTTACTTTACAAGCTAGATCAGAGTTGCCTCCAGAGAGCAAATATCCCGAGAAGATATGGCAGGAACAGAAAAAAAACCAATTAGCAGAAGAAAGGGAAACAAAATAGTGTGACATACTTTGCCATTTTTCTAATTCTCAGTTCAGCAGAAACAGCACACCTCGAATCTCTAGCTCTTGAGATGTGGGTTTTTGTTCATGAGAGGAGAGTAAAGAAAGGCATTTAGCTCGTGCTGACAGTGATTCTTTTAGGTAAGATAAGTGAAATAGTACCTTCTTACTAAAGATCTTTCATCGGAACCATCTTTATTCTTCCTGTAACTGAAGACTGAGAGTACACTAAATTATCTCATTATTTGATGCTGCTCACTATGCAGATAGGTATTATGTGCCCAGGAGTCTGGATGCTGTACACAGCTGATCACTGCTAAATGCCAGAAAAGTGGGAGCAATGGTATCCGTGTCCAGTGATGCTTCACCAGCAAGTTGTCTTCCCTAACCACACTCTGACTACCTCTGGGAAAAGCTGGCTAAAACACAGTGGCTGTACACAGCCTAACTCACACAGTTGCTACCCCTGCATAAAAGTTCAATAGAATTAGCAGATGGGCCTAATATAGACATACAGCTTAAAATCAAGCTTCCCAGTTTCTATGACGGAGAGAGGGAAAAATGGTGAGTCCTCTGTGAATAAACTGTAGAGTGACTACATTTCCAAGTATGTAGAAATTTCTGTTATTAAAAACACTTGAGTCTGGTTGCCCACATATTGAGATCAAAGAGCACAACTCTTCTACAAAGTCATCACAAATATATTCAGCCAGATTTCAACTATTATACTGTACTTCTTGAGGGAAATGTACTGCCTTTTCTTCCTCAAGTACACTTAATTTTTTCCCCCACAAACAGGTGATGGGAAAATTTACCCAGGTTTCCCAAGTGAACACTGATTGTTCTGTAGCTGTACGTGAAATCTGCACATGGGCAGGTATCTTGAGGTTCTTTGAAGGACAGAGACCTGGTCTTGTAGAATTAGCAGGCAGTAAATTTGGAAAAGACTATGAACTAGAACAGAATGACAGCAGGAATACTGACCAACATTGACCACACTTATGGGTGCCTGTATCGTGCTAGATCAAAAGTCCATTGAGCTCAGTAGCTGGCATCTGACAGTGGATGGTGGCAGTTGCCTATTGAAGAATATAAACACAAAGAAATTCTACAGTGGTACTACCCCCTATATACCCCATACTCTTGCAATTTGCACCCAATTTTGGAATTAGAGGTGGTATTTTTTTCATTAACAGCTTTTGATAGATTTTTCATCCAGGAATTTGGTTGATTTTTTAAGTCATGTAAGCTCTGGGCACCCACAATATCCTGAGGCAGAGTGCCACAGCTTATTTATAAGTCCTGTTTGTTTGTACTCAGCTATCAACCAATTTAATTTGGGTCACATTTGTTTTCACTGAACTACCAGAACAGCAAACCCATTTCCCTGAGCAGTCACAGCTAATTCAGAACCCATCACTCTACATGTAAAGTTAGGACTCTGTTTTCTCCTGTATGTTACTCTGGATTTATTAGCAGCTGCCATCTGATACTCACTGGGATAAAGACAAAGAAAAGAGCTCTTAGAAAGAGGACTGTGGGAAGTAGGGTGCAGGGATGGTTCCCAGTCATGAGCACAAGTGTGGAAGAGAACAGAGCAATTGCTCTGGTTGAGTGATGAGAAAAATGCACTTTGAAGTTACGTGCCAGGATGAGATACATTTTTTAATTTGCTAAAAGACAAACTAATTAAATTCAATTATTATTATATTTTTATTTAAATCTCATGCTCTTAAAGGTATCAGACTTACAGGCTATGATGCTTCGTCTGCAAATATAATTTGCTGCACTCCCCCTTCTCTTTGCTACATTACTAAAATTATGATAAACAGAGCAGTAAGGTAAAGCACAAGAAAAGTGATAATGTATTTGCTGTCTTTCGCAGTTTTGCGTGGTTGGGTGCCGGAAAAGAACAGGGGATGCAGAAAATGGCTGCTGTAAGGAGCTGCTGGAATTCTCTGCAGCTCTAAAAGTGTAAACAATCCAAGGCCAGAATCAATGTTGACCAGGGCCAAGCCAGTGAGAGATAGTTGTAGCGCCTCTGAGAGTCACATATAGGAGAAAAGAACCCGGAAGCAGCTGCATTTTGCCACCGGAGAAGGGAGTGAGAAGATGTAGCAAGCTGTGCAGACACCAAGGCCGGGGAGGGGGAGTAGGCGCCCCAGGTGCCAGAGAGAAAGATGCCCTTGCAGCCGGTGGAGAAACCCCATGGAAAAGGCCGAGACCCCACCTACAGCCCGTGGAGGGGCTCCACGCTGGATGGAGCAGGTGGAGACATAGAGAAGACACTGTGACTCTTACGTTGAAGCAAGCCCCTGCCAGCACTTGCAACCTACAGAGAGGAGCGAGAGAGAGAACTGCACTGGAACAGGTTTGCTGGGGGGAGGCTGGCGACCCCGTGGAGGACTGGGACTGGGAGACATTGTGATTTATTGCTGCCCGCCATAGCAGTGATCCAGGCGGACCAGCTGATGAGACACACGGAGAAAGTTCGTGGAGGANGGGAGGAAGGGAGTGAAATCATTACTAGAGTGAAGTCTGCTAAGAAGGGAGTGTGGAGGGAGGTAAAGGTGTTTTAAGATCTGGAAAAGGAAAACAGCTCATGAAGGAGTAACCGAGAACCCCATTATTTTTTCCTAGTCCCTGCCTCCCCCCGTACTATGAGCGGGGGGGATATCTTTGCCAGTGGCTTTGCAGCTGGGTGGCCCTCAGCAGGTACCGATTCATGGGGTAGCCCCCAGATGCAAGACCTTGCACTTCTCCTTGTTAAACTTTACATGGCTCTTATTAGACCCTCATCGGCTAAATAATATTCTTGTTTCATTTTCTTAACTGAATTCTTCACTGTCCCACAGAATATCCAGTGCCATAGCACCCCCTGAGCTACAAAAAGTGCTTCCTGTTCCACTTGGTAAGATGAGGAAAGTTTGGCTGATGAAGTGCTTTCCCTGGCAGCCTGTCCTTAAACACTTTACACTGGAAAAATGCAACCTTCAATACGATACTGATTTTCTCACCACATTCACTTCCTAGATATGCTTAGGGAAAAAAAAAAAGTCAATCAAAACTGTCCTCTGCTATGACATAATATTCCCACCCCCATTCCAAATAAAAGACACCTTTTCTGCTCATCTGACTTCACAAAAGCACCACTAAGGGCAGTATCTTGCAAGAGCCTGAAGGTCAGACTGGCTGGGTTGATGCACCAGGCTGAGAAACATCAAGCCTGGAGCCAGGTGCCTCTTACATGCACTCCTCTCAGAGGTGGGCTAATACATGGCTTCAAATTGAACCAAATCCCACCACCACCCGGATTCCCTGGCTGTGGATTCATCATGGTAGGAAACAGCCAGCAACAAATACCAAGAAACAGAAAAGGCTGGGGGAAGTTGAAAAGGCAAAATGTAGATAATTTTGCCTCCCTAGAGATCTCATGCTGGGTTGTGCTATAAGAAGTACCTGGCATCTAGGCATCTAGAATATACTGATTGAAATAAAGAGAAGTGTGAATTAGGCTTTATAATGAATGACATTAAGGAAAATTGGATTTCCAAAAGTATCCAGCATCTACTTGCTCTCACCAATTACAACACAGGCACCATCTTCCTGAGGATTTTTTCAGTCAGTTGAGAAAGTAACTTTGGGGTCTTAAAAAAAAGCAAACAAAGCAAAACAATCCAAAACTTCCAGGTCACAACACAATCGTAGAGTGCTGTGGATCTGCATAAACTGTAGCTGAATTGCCTGGAACTGTATCCAACACTGATCAGAAAACCAATGAAACTCACATGGTGCAAGAGCTTACAGACTGAGGGACCTCTGTGAAGGAAGACCAGAGAAGGTCTTTGTAGCTGCTGGTTTCAGGCAGCCCTTACAAATGGCCCAGGCATGGGCAACAGCCCTCCAAATTCTAATGTGTGAATCGGATAACAATAAATAGTTATTTCCTCAGATTGGATATATAACTTCCTAGACACCATTGATAATATGTTTCCACAGCTTTTTCATTACTTTAGTGATTTGCTGCTTCTACAAATACTAGAAATAGCAAGATACTTTTTTTTTTAAATCATGTGACCTTTATTTAAGACAAAGCTAACAGAACTGGGGATCTGATGCAATTTCTAAACTGGAAGAAAATACTGCCACCATTTTAATGGCAATCATATTACTCAGTATTTTTTTGCAACATAAAGCATAAAAACAGGGGGAGAACAAACAATATTGTATTGTTGGCCCCGGATGGGAACTTTTCTTGGTGCACAGTTTTTTTTCACGACTGTTTTCCAGTTTCACACAGGGAGAGTTTCATCCTGCTGTGAATTTCTGCCATACCTCTTCGCACATTCCTGAATGTCACAATTCCAGCAGCACTAGCACAGGTCAGGGTTAGTTTCAGGATAATCTTTCCCATTTCACATTGCCATACCTCACAGTATCTAAACTCTAAGCAGAGTCATCTGGCTGATGCCCTTTCTCACTCTCTTGCTTCCAGGAGAGCACTACCAACGTCTTGTTGCTGAGATTGGGTTAACTGAATCATCAAGAAAGGAGAGGAATAGCAGGTTAACCTTTAAATACGGGTAATATTCATGCCTGTCTTTAGCACACCATATTTCTTCTTTTACAGACAATAATTAAAAAAAAAAAAAAGAAACAAAAGCAAGAGAGAGACCGATTCCAAGTGACCAAAAATCCTGGGAGGCAGAAGGTGACTGTCACCCCTAATAGTTTCCTCAGGAAGAATGCCAAAAGGAATCTCCTTGCATCTCACCTTTGGAAAATCACTGCTTTTGCTCCATCCTTGTCAGGTATCCAGCAAACATCAACAGAAGAGCCTTATTTAAATGAAAACAAACTTTCTGGTTAATGTTTGCTGGACAACTAGTAACCTGAACCTTGAATTTAATTTTTTCCTGGGTGATTCACGGGTTTCGATTACACTGATTACCCCACACCCCCTACCCCAGGTCCTTACTATTTATATGAATGGTTGTCAAGGAAACCAGGAATCCAGCAAAGCTGGGTAACTTTTCTAGATTCAGAATTTCTGGTGCCTGAGTATTTAAAGAAATAATAATAATTCACACTGAGAAACAACTGTAAGGAGATGGGAATTTATACATTTTTGCCAAAATTATTTTTCTATTTCTGCTGGCCCTTGCTGCTGTTGTTCTTACTCATCACAGAAGCACTGGTGACTTTAACAGAATTCTGCCTCATCTCTCGCTTTATGAACAGATGATATCTTCCACACATACATGCAACAAGTCTGGATACAAATAGCAGTGAGCAAAAAGGTTGAGATAGAAATGGATGATTATCTGAACCTCTGGGTCCTGGATAATGTAGAGCAAATGCAGAAACCGTGGAGCAAGCCACAACTGGAAAGGAAGATTAGATATTAAAAAGGCAGAACAAACAAAACCTCCCAAATCTGCATCAGCATACAGCAAAGGAGAATAACTGCAAATTAATTCTCATCTCTATAGCAAAGGCTGTAATGTAGCCTGACTGATGGTGATGCTTGTTTTTCTTCTGGAGCTTTTTTTGGTGGGTTTTTTCATCCCAAATCTCTCACCAATCTACACAAAGGGCAGACAAGTGGGAAAAAATCCGATTTAAGAATGCTTTTTCAAAACCACTTTCTTAATAACAAAATTAACTGAGGGTGTCAAAAGTTAAGCCATGAAACCGCAGACTGTTATATCAAGTAAAATGGATGGGTTTTTTGCCTCTGCCATTTATGCAACAGGACATTCAGCTCTAAAGCTTCTTCAGAAAAGAAATGACCAAAAGCTATTTCACCTCCTGGAATCTTTGAGGATTATCTCCCTCTCCTTAGGTCTTTAGCTGGCTTTCCTCCACAAGGTTTCCATTCCTCCCTCCTTCTCTTTATTGTCATGTGAAACATCTGTAATTCCCTCTGCTGTTTCTTGCTGTCTCCAAAATGCTGAATGCCCTCTTTGTTTTTCTCTAGTCATTTGTAGAAGAAAATAAGCCAGGTTGGTCTGTTAGTGCTGTTTTTTGTTCCTTTGGGGCTTCTGGCCACAACTCCAGCTTTTTCAGTCAAGGGTGGAGGACCTACAAATGTCAGAGCATCCTGAGGCAGGTCAGTGAGAATAAACCAAACATCAGGGCAACCTTGTGTAGATCCAGGCCTGGAGGTTGGTGGCCCTGCCTGTGGCAGGGGGGTTGGAGCTCTATGATCCTTGGGGTCCCTTCCAACCCAGACCATTCTATGATTCTATGATTCTATGATTCTATGATCAGCCTCCCATTTCTACTTGTCCAACAGAGACAAAAGTGCATGTCTTCCTTAGAAGACAAAGATTGGTTTTTTTCTTTTTTTTCCTTTTTCTTTTTCTTCCTGTCAGTGAATGAATGAAAAGAGACATACAAGCTAGACTAGGTAAAATGCAAGAAGTTGACTAAAAGCTGAGTGACAATAGATCTGGCTAGAATTTGGCCAGTGGTCAAAATCAACGCATGGCTGCCCTTCTCACGTCACCTGTATGGAAAGATAAGGAAGATCGATCGCACACTTTTAATTGCTAGTGAACTCAATCAACAAGCTCTTTGTACTAATCCATCAGGGAACATACAAATCCATGAAAACATCATTGCCAGCTTTTTAATTTTAGTAGCTATGCAAATACATGCATATTAGCAGCAGCCACTGTATGTTCTGGCAAATTTCCATACGGCTCTTGGGGTCAAAGTCCAGAGGCATCCAATCTGTATTTTGCACGATGTCAGGATATTAAACAGGTCTCATCAACACACACTGTCCTGAATAAAAAACAAACTACCTTCTGCATAAAGACGTTACGTTGGATACACAATAGCTTCAGCTTCGTGACAAAAATGTATCAGAAGTGGGATTTTTTTTCCCTACCTAATTTTGTGTAAGAGACCTTTTTTTAAAGATGATTAAAGAAGGTAGCACAATAGTTACAGTGCCTATCGTTAACCAAGTAATGCCTAGCAGGAGACTGCAGGTCTAAAATATGTGCAAAAAAGTCCCCAGCCAAAACCCAATCCAATACAAAACAGAACATACTTTAATGCAACGGCTGGAGTTGCAAAAGTTCATGATTTGTCGAAAGGATGCGAGAATGGAGCCTTCACTAGACCCCTGAAATTCTTATATTAAGTCAAAATATAGCAAATGCCTACAAGAAAAAAAGGATTAATTCTTCTATTCAGAATGAAACTACTGGCCACTATCTGGCATCTCACCAGTAAAACCATCTTTCTCCGGACCTAAACTTTTACTGTTCCAACTTCAAGAATGGTGCAACTTCAACAGCAGAAAATGTTGCACCAAGAAAGAGGCTATTAGTGGGTAGAACACACATCCAGCTGGTGGAATAAATGCTGTAGCCCATGTTTTCAGTGAAAGCAAAGAATTTGCAGGAAAACAAATCATCCTCCATCCTGCAGGGTTGGAGGCCAGATGAGTGGGAACTTCTTATATCGCAATTATTGCTTCAAGAGAACAAAAATTACATGAAGCAGTGTTCTTTTCTCCAATGGTAAGTATTATAATAGATCAAAACTCCTGGAGACTAAAAAGCTCTAGGAATCCATCTGGGATAAAAAAAGATAATAAAGGATAAAATTTATTACGATTATGAACAAGTTACAGTAACAGTAACCTGGTAGAAGAAGCTCTCAATGCAACAGGGGGAAAAATATTTTTTTTTGTTACTAGAAAGACATAAAATGTCTCTCAAACAATGCAGCACTAACTAGAGAAAAAAATCTGAAGAAAATAAAGATGTTACTGGGAAAGCTGGGATCCTCCAAAGGAAAAAATACTGAGATTGATGTTTATGACACCAGTCTAGCATCTTGCATAGGTTCTGGTTAAATATTGGTGAAATACTTCAGATAACAGTAAATTTGCATGAGTGGTTATTTAAAGGAGATGTCCATGTAGAGGGGAATGTATCTTGCACACTTCTTGAAGCTTTTGGTCTGAGGGCTAAGGCCATTGCTATCACCCTAATTCCATGTAATCTTGTGGTTTCTCCATAAGGACCATCAGATAAAAATGCAGTCAGATGGACTGGTGAACACAGATCCTACACAGCTGATTAAAACAATAAAGCTGGAACCATTTTATAAAGGCTTTCAACTGTATCAGCTAAAACTCGTGGAATCCGTTCAACTGTGAAAGGGGTCAAACCTGAAGTGATGGAACAGCATATATAGGAAAATTATCAGGGGATTGGAACACCACTGAGTTTTCATCTTTGTTGCTAAAAGGGTGAGACCTAGACATCATTGTTTTACTCTGCAAAAATGAAAGTCCCACAGGATTCAGTCAGTTTGATCTGAAAAGTGATATCCCCACTAACAGAAATGAAATTTCACAATTTAGAAATTTGAATGTTTTCATATCAGGATGACTCAAAATGAAGTGCCATCAGTGTCATCTAATTAATAACCGTATTATACATCTCCCCTCTGAAGCAGGTACTCATACTCCCTTGCCCAGGCTGATGTGGTTTCAGAAGACCTATGAGAAGAGTGACTTCACTGTGTGCTATGTCATATGCACAGCATGGTTTGTAATGTCCAGTGCTCTGAAAAACTGTCATATAAAGAGGTGTGCCTGGGGAAGATGAACATCATTTTTCACCACAAGAATGATGATTTCAGTCTTACTCCTTTGGGATACTTTCTCCCTACACTCCCTGCTGGACCATTCTGTGGGAAGGAGCTCACCTCTGAAGTATTGTGCAACACCTCTCTGAATTCCAGTTGTTTCTCAGAAACAATTCAAGACCAAGTACTTTACAAATGATGAAATCTAATAATTCCAGTTCCCTGGTGGTAAATCAAAGATATTTTTTGAGTCCTTCCAGCCTGCTATCTTTCTTCAGCTTATCAATCAGACATGGAAATAAATACATGCCAGTTCTTTGAAAATCTAAAAGCAAGGATCACTAAACATTTTCATAAGATGGTCAAATCAATACCAATCCCAAATAGGAATGTCTTGAACAGTCACTGCTGTTCTATCAGTAATCGAATGCCCTATGACAGGAGGTGTCCTTATGAGCAAGTGAAAAACCATTAAGATCTAAGATGATAGTCATTATATGTCTCCTCAGCTTTTTATCTGTTGGTGCCAAGAAAAGAAATTGTGCTGGAACACAGGATGATCATTAACTCTCACCAGCAAGTAGAGGGGATATACAACATATATCCCTTATGCAGATCAAAGTGTTAAATAATTTCTGTATGTCTAAGGTTAGGACAGCAAAATGCTTTCATTTCTCATGGATGGCGATAAAGTTCTGAGAAAGCAATTGCTGTAATGGGGATACCTAGCACAAACAATAGTTGCACCAGTCAGTTCAAAGCACTGTGTGTTTTTAACCTCTTTCTTTCCAGGGCACATTGGATAATTTTTGTCAAACTGCGTATTTTTTTAAGAAGCTCATGTGCTGTTATTCATCATTTTGTCATTCTCTGCTAAAATAGCCTTCCCTGGAGGTGCAGCACATGTTGCTGCAATAAGAGTGACGTTTAAGAAGCTGAATGCCAAACAGGAATCTCTGTTATTGAAATGTCAGTCAGCTACTACGATACAAATGTGGGTGATGGCAGTGGAGGAGAGTTGGCTTCTTATTCCTCACTTCACATATGTTACAAAGCACAGCTACGCTGGTGAGGGTAGTACATACTGACTGTACTGCTCTTCCCTGGAATCCAGAAAAAGATGGAGCTACAGAGAAGCTCACAACAATTAGAGGTAAGTTATAAAATTAACAAAGAACCCCAGTGTTTCCAAAACACCAACCACTGTAGGAAAGTATAAGGGATTGATAAAGCCAGACATGAGGCTTTCTTCTGGAAAGCCATTTGTGCAGTAGAAGCACTGCACAATGTAACACAGAAGGCAGACTGGGACCCTTCAAAGAGGCCCAGGAAATACTACACCTTCCTGCACCACACTGGACTTCATCCCAGTGTAACACATTCTTACAGCTTCAAATCTTACTTTACCTAACAACAGTTGTAATCTCAAGGAGAAACTACGCAAACATCTGCAAAAAGCTATTCCACCTTTGGTACCTTGCATTCCTTCACAGAGAAAGTCAGAGAAAGTTGAAGGTGAGGCTGCTGAAAGCTAGTTGTCACTAAACAGATGACAACTGCAGGAAGTCAGTAATGGCACCATGACTCCCATTTTCATGACTAATTTCTGACCAGCCTCACCAATTTCCACAGCACTTCTTTCATCACCACATGTTTTCAGCAGGCAGAAATTTAAAACCCAGAATGATTTTACGTAAAATTAATTTTTTCATATTCTGGGCCTGAACAGTAACAGAAATGTTGCAAAATTATTTTTTTGTGTGTCCAGAAGAGGGACCGGGAGGGCAGAGGAAGTACTACTTAGGCTACTCAGTGTGCATGGATAGATTCTGACAACTTCACAAAGGTTCCACTGTGCCAGGGAGTTTGAATTGCTATCTGTTTCTTGGTGGATACTTATTTCCTCCCAAGCAGTCTGAAGGAAAATAACTTGGCTTACAAAACCTGGTCTGTTAATGTCCAGTCATCTGTACCGAAAATCATGGATAAAGACCCCGTTGTAGCATAACAGCACTGTGCACAACTACAAGCATCTTTTATCACCTGAGACTTCAGGTCTCTAGTATTCAATATGTTCATTAGCAAATGCACAAATTCTCAATTAAAATGTGGAAATTCAAGTCTAAAACTAAGCCATGCAAGTTATGAAAATTTGTACAATGTTTTGATTATAGGCTTTGGTTGTAAAAATTTTTTTTCTTAAAAAAATCATTCTTTGAAATAGAAAGGGTAAGAGCAGGAAGGAACAGAAGTCTATGCTCATTATTTCACTGACATGTGCAGTAGGCCAGTAAGACAAAATGCTCGTGAGATGCAGGAGCACTGCAAGCCACCGTAACATGTGACAGTATTTGACCAAAAGCACAGTGCTGTAGAAACACTTTAACTGAATACCTACCACTGCGTAAATGAATGTAAACATAAACAGATGCTGTGCTTCACACCCTGTATTGCATTTATATCAATTAGATCTTGCATATGAAGTGAAAAAGAAAGAAAGTAATGCACGTCTGCTTTATAACTGTGTGTCTGCCTCGGAGGCATAGAGTGAACTACTTAAGAAATAAGCAATCATACATTGTCCTTGAACAATATGTCATCTGCACACATAACAATGCAAATATAGTCCAGCCATTATAACTTGTTACAGTTAGTAGTCAGTCACTAGTCCCATGAAAATAAATTATGGATAGCTGCTGCTTCTGCAAATCTAGTGGAACTGCTTGACCAGGAAGATGGTGGAATGTAGGACAACACCAGGCAGTTTTGTTCATGGCTTTATCAACACTGCTATCAGTGTTACCCTCTGCAGTTGATGTGACTAACTAATAATCTGTTCATCAAATATCATCACACGTCTTCACAATTGTCAGTCAGCTCCTTCCCATGTTCAGCAGTTCTGCTGAAAGTATTTGCTTGAGTATGGTTCAAAAATTGGTATATGTCAGTGTATCATACAAACAGCCCCACCATTACTATCATTTATTGGAAAAGTTTCTGCTGCTAGCAAAAGATTTTGTGGCATGTGATTTACTTTTGGCATCATTTGTTGCACAGACACCTAGAGCAAATGTTAGAAAAGCTAACATGATTGGGAAATTAGCTTAGGGTAGCCCTAGCATGGACATTACAGTATGTCAAACAGGACACAGTAAGGGTCCTTGCAGGGGCATCTTAGCTGGATTGGGTGAGACTCCCTAAAACACAGTTCTGTCCAATTTTTATAATCCAGCTGGCCTGCGGTCCACCATGACCACTGTGTAATCCATCCACTGCCACAGAGTACCTTAACCTACATACAAGACCTTTCCTAACTACCTTAAGTATGTGCAAAAGACTGTCCTACGTAATCATTTCTACACATATAGGAACTGTTTCTGTTGACTGTCTTATCCCTGTATAATCCGTTATCTTGCAGCAAGAATTGTCTGGGAATCATAGAATAATAGAATGGTCTGGGTTGGAAGGGACCCCAAGGATCATAGAGCTCCAACCCCCATGCCACAGACAGGGCCACCAACCTCCAGGCCTGGATCTACACAAGGTTGCCCAGGGCCCCATCCAACCTGGCCTTGAACACTTGCAGGGACGGGGCATCTACCACCTCTCTGGCAGCCTGTTCCAGCACCTCACCCACTCTTTCTGTAAAAAACTTCCCCCTAATATCTACCCTTTTAAAAAGTTGAATCCCCTCCTGTTTGTATGCTCCCTTCAGGTACTGGAAGGCTGCAATGAGGTCCCCCCACAGCCTTCTCTTCTCCAGGCTGAACAAGCCCAGCTCCCTCAGCCTGTCTTTGTAGGGGAGGTGCTCCAGCCCTCTAATCATCTTCGTGGCCCTCCTCTGAACCCTCTCCAACAGTTCTACATCTTTCTTGTATTGGGGGCCCCAGATCTGGACACAGTACTCCAGATGGGGCCTCACGAGGGCAGAGTAGAGAGGGACAATCACCTCCCTGTCCCTGCTGGCCACCCCTCTTCTGATGGAGGCCAGGATACTATTGGCCTTGTGAGCTGCAAGAGCACACTGCTGGCTCATGTTAAGTTTCTCATCCACCAGAATCCCCAAGTCCTTCTGAACAGGGCTACTTTCAAGGAGCTCTTCTTCCAGTCTGTATCTACGTCTGTGATAATCTCTGGGACAACCAGATTCTCCACCCAGGATGTTAATAATCACATTTAAGCATATAAACTGTTCTAGGCATAGCAGGGACTGCCTGGAAAATCTCAAGAACTGTCTGAAATTCCCACTGGAACAGCTTCTGTAGCAATCTGTCAAATACATCTTGTGCAAATGGCCAGCAGTTCAGTCAATCACCTAGTTTCAACTCAGTCTGCTGTCTCAAACCAGCCTTTTATCTCATCTATGCAGACAACTAGACTGGGAGTTCCTGGACCACTGTGGGAATTAGTAACTTAAGTGCAACGGGAATGCATACAAACACAGCCCTGAGACCCACTGCAATTATATACTGCAATAATAATTAAAGAATCAAACTTCACTTTTCTGCTTAAATCTCATAGCCCTTGCCCATCTATATGACCAAATGATGTCAGTGTCTGACCTAGTGAACTGTCTTCACAGTTCAGACGGAAGTGGTTAAGGAGTGACTCATCTCCTGCTTAAATAAATGTCTAAAGTTAAATGATATTTCTGCCATGCATTATCCCAGCTTGGTTTTGTTCTCTGGATCACACCACTGATTTTGACTGGGTGTGCGTATCAACATTTCTGATATGAAATCACCTAAAGCAGCATTGGCAGTGAGATTTGTGGTCTATTGTTTCTGGGAACAGTAAAAGCTAGAATATTGTCCATATATGCAGTGAAGGATGGAGCTTTTCATATTTCCTTTTCAGGTCAAATGCTCATGCATTTCACAAACCTGTTCATCATCCCTACCTTCAAGTTCACAGACCAACTGCAGCACGATTGTGGGCAGAACTATTTAAAGGACATGACTTTTCCGCTTTACCAGTGATGAAATGACTACGTTAATCTGGGCCATCAAGATTCACACACAGCAGAGCAGGCAACTGCTCATTCTACCTTCTGCTTCTCCCAGTTCACCTGATGTTGTCAGCAGTATGCCAGACAGCATCTGGGAAAACAAACTTGCCTCATCTGTATTCCACACATCACACGTGCAGTACTGCTTTATCAGCTGCTCCTTCTGCTCTGCGCCAAGGCAAATCACATGTGTTTAATGCCCATACTTCCTTGAGAGTCAACTGATGTGAGTCTCCATGTTGCATATCTTCAATATCTAGCTCTGGAATTTCTTCATGTAAAACTGGCCTGGAAAAATCTACAATATCCTGCAGCCTGATATTTGCCAGCCAAAGCTGTAGTGGGTCTTTTAGATCAAAGTTTGACAGGTATATAATATTCAAAGAAGACAATTTCCAGTTTCCAGTTATTCCGTGGGATGCGCTGCTGTAACAGCTACATCTACTGCATGGAACAAAGACGAACAACACAGTGCATGTGTTGTTTGTTACGTGAATCTACCCTGCCAAGTAACCTTCCAATTTGTAGTCACAGTCGTATGAGACCATATAAATTTGGAAGAGTTATGTGTGGGCCACACTGAGTAGAACAGGAATGAACTCTGCAGCTATGGAATGTCTCAATTACTGACACCATTGTCAGCTGTCAACACGTCAAGGATACTTATTGCTGACTGCTAACCACATGTAGCAAGCGTAGCTAGTGGGAGAGAGTTGCATAGGCAGTACAGTTCCTAATCTGAACAGCTTCTAAATGGAGGGAGACCTCTTAAGCACTGTGTGGCAAGGCAGTGAGGACACAGGCCAAGTGATGCTGCGGGAGGTTACAAGTATCTTAGTAGAACTGGCCGTTTCAGTCATCAAACTAGCTGGTTAAAAGAATTATATCCAGTAAGGTCCCATCTCCACTGTGCCTGACCCTTCTGGTAATGCTGTTATCTTGGCTTAATTCCACAGCCTAATCTCCTCCTCTTCCACCCTATCCCTTACCATGTCCTCCAGCAAAGGCAGACCTCTCCTTTCCTGTGCTCCATCCCTCTTCCAAACAAGCTGGTGTTAGTTTAGCAGCAGCCAGCTCTAGGGAGAGAATGAACATAGGCTCTTTGTGGTGCAGGACGAACACAAACAGCTGTGTCACCTTGCAAGAAGAAAAAATAAATCTCTAAATTTTAAAAAGAAAATCTGACATGATAAATTTACAGCAGCAAAGTAGATCTGCTGGTTTGCTGGCCCTAGAAATTCTGAGACAATCAGTGGTACCTTCACTTACTTTTCTTGCATCAAAGTGCCCAGTTCTCCTCTAAAACCTGAGAGAAAGCACCACCTACTGCAGAGCCTTCTTTTCTACACCTTTCTTCAGGACACTGGCTGCTCTAACTCTATGCTAAACAGCGTGCATTTTAAGAACTGCAGGACATGTTAAGAAACATTGCCAAATATTTTAGTCTCCAAATTCTGCCTTTAAAAAAAAATTAACACTCTAGTGGAAAGAGGTGTTTGAATTCCAAATAGCTACATGAAAACAAAAATGCATCCACACTATTTATAGAGGATCTAACATTATGTTCTTCCTTCCAATGTTTGAGCTGGAACAGAAGCAGAAGGAGCAGAAACAGAAACAGAAGCAGGAGCAGAAGCAGGACTTTTCCCAGGAGTTAAAGGCTTAAGCTAACATGCCAGCTTCTGTTGCATTAAGAGGCTGGAAGCTCATACTTATCTAAAGGGAAAAAACCAAAGATGAAATGAAATGTTCTCTGTAGCAGCTAAAATGTGTTCCAAAACAATGAGACATTGGTGAATGAAAGCTAAGCAGAAAATTTTCATGCTATTGTTAGTCTAAACCCCTTAAATGTCAGCAATTGTTACTGATTACAGGTTTAAAGAAGAACTGTGGAAGGTCATTAAAACTGAAATACAGTATATCCTGTAATGCTGGAGATTGCTTTAGAGAAAAGTGAACTTTCTAGTAAACATTCTAGCACCAGCTCTACAATTTCCTTACACTGGACAGCATAATATAGCTCCCAAGAGCACAGGTGAAATACATGAACCCAAAACAATCACTAAATCCTCTCTAGAGGCTATGTAGAAAACAAAGGAGATGAGCTCCTACAGCTGTCTGTAAACAGCTTCTCTGTCTTCTTTCCTAAAACTTGCAGAATGATCTGGATATGAGCCAGCATCATACCTGCTTTTTAAAGCTCCATTTATATTTACAATTCTTTGCAGTCCTTTGGCAGTGTCTCTCACATTCACCTCTGCTAAATACTACTTTTATTCTGTCTTTTTTGGCTACTGAAATTAGAGAAATTGCTTGGTATGCACTATGATGACCCTTGAGCAAGAGTGACAGACCTGGAAAGATACATTTTTGCATTAATACCTGCAAGCAGTAAGAAAGTGGTTCCCAACCTAAAGCCTATGGGTTCCATACAAGGCAGTCCAGTGTCGCTTTAGGTTACCACCCATATGAAAATTAAAGCTGCATGAACGGTAGGGACAAAACAAGACTTTGCTCTGTAGCCTTATATTTGCACAGGGTTCTGCTTATAAATCAGTAAGGTGGGGATCACAGAAGTAAGCTGTCTTCGTTATTATTTACTTAACTAGATTGGTCCATACCCAAATGACCAAGAGAAAATGCTAAGAGGTCTGCCTTGCCCAGCTGAGAGGCTAATAAAACACGGTACAAGCCTACAATTTGCAGAAAAGCACAAGAAATACAGACACATGCAAGACATAAAAGAATAAACCTCCTCCTTGCTATGGAGCTATAAAGAACAGAAGGGAGATCTCTAGCTAATTAGGTTAATATCAGCTTATGGCTTCATGCAGAAGGACCAGTAAAACAATAATACCAACTAAAACCAAAGTATTTTTCTCAAGGATCATTTTTTCCCTCTTCCATCTTTCTACAACTCTTTTCTAAATTCAAGATTCTACAACATAGTATGCTTTGAATTTACACTTAATTAGACAGCAATTTTCAAATTTTACTTTTTCCTTGTGTTGGGGTGCTGCTCAGAACAGACTGGGACATCATACAAATTATTTCCAAATGCTAAGACCTGCATACCTCATTCTACTTCCACAGCTAAAACACAGGCAGCTTAAACTCAAAGCTGTGCCTCTGTGATCTAATTTAAACTTTCTAACTATGACAAAACAATTACTTTATGCTTTAAGTGAGTTCCCTCTCCTCTCCTTGGTACTTTCCTTACTTCCCATTCATTCCTATTAAAAGGGCATCCAGACAAAGAAGGCAGCTATTTTAAAATGTATTACTGATACGTTGTCCGAGTGTGTGTACTTACAGTGTTACACACCCGTGCTTAAGGAACACTGGGAAGTTGAGTGCTTCCAGTAGCAGAGTTACAGTATTAAACAAGATACTTAAGATTTCACCATTGCTACTAGAAAAAAGTATCCTTAGCAAAGCAATGTGAACAGAAACAATTCATTCTGGGCAAACAATCCTCTTGATAGCAGGTAAAATTTTAAGCTGCTAAACAACATACACTGTCAGCAGAGAACCTGCACTGCTTTTAGCTATTTAGTATCTTCCTGTTAAGTGTAACTGTGGTTACAGTCACCTGGGTTAGAATTCGTTTTAGCCAGGGAGAATATTTTAGTCAGTGGTTCCTCCCATAAAGTCACCAATCCAGAGAGATTAATAAAAAAAGGGATGACATGAAACCAGAAGTGTTTTCTTTTGTATTTGTCTTTCTTTACCTTGAGCTCATCCGCATCATAGAAGTCTATACGCACAGCAGGGACCATCCACGTCTCGAACAGAGTCGCTAGGATCTGTTTGGCAATTGCATCTGCGATGAGGTGGAAGTGGAGTGGGTTTCGCCTGATACCAGAAGGGAGAGAAATACATTAGCTCAAAGTTTCTAATTCATATTGTAGAAAACACAAAATCAGCATTTACAAAACTTCATCTGTGTCTAAGGTCTCAAGGTAATGCATACAGTAGGTTTGATGGAATTCTGACAAAATGTCGAGACACAATCTAACTAAAAATGCCAATAGTAGAAATAGTATATCAGTTTCTGGGTGGTTGTAAATAAATATGGTTCCTTTGACTTCAGTGGACCTCCTGATAACAGCTAAGGATCCAGTCCCTGCTACCAGCTCCTCAAAAGAAGGCCAGGTTAATCCCCCTTTGGGCACTTGAGCTGTGAAAGTGATTGCTTTCAGTTTCTAGGTCAACATAGTAATTTATCTTTGTGGTAAGAACAGTTGTCTGTGGAGAAGTGGAGGTGGACGGGAAGGTTAAAAATAATCATCTTCATGAGGTGCAATACTAGGACCATTGAGTTTACACATATCTTTTCTACAAAGCAAACTTGGGGTAGCAACAGCTGTCCTATGGGAACCCAAAATTCAATGTTTCAGGTGAATGCCTTTTAGCTACTGCCACAGTGAATAGAATGGAGATTGTAAATCACCCCACATCCTTGTTCCTACGAGGGATGAAAGGTTGAAAGGCTGGTACAAAGTATTTTACTGCAAAACACCAGATTTGGGTTTTCCTCTGTAGTTATAGGTGGACTAAGTGAAAAGCTTCAAAACGAGATGAGTAAAGCCACCATCAGCAAGACTGGCAAGGTTTGACAAAGTGATTTTTTGATAGTAATGTAAACTTGGATATTATAAATACCATGTTTAAATCTTTTAACCTTGCTTTTCTTTTTGAGGGACAGTAAGCAACAAAGTCTGATCTTTACTCAACTTTTGTGGCAGAAGTATGAAAACCTGCCAGTGGAAGTTGGTCATGATTTGTAGTCTTCCATGTTTATCCCGAGTTTAGCAACTTTCCCTCTCAGCAGTGAAGGACAGAGTTTGCAAAAGCCACTAAGAAGATGGATGGTTCATAGGGACTTCAGCACTGGGTCATCCATTCTTTGATCTCTAGGATGAAATAATGGAATCTCATTTCTGCGAAACTTATAAAGGTAAATGGGTGTACTTTTTAACGGATACTTTTCATCTAAAAAGAGGAGAATTTAGTTTCAGGTGCTGGATAAAGAAGATGACTGATGCTCCTACATTCTGCTGTGTGAACAAGAAGTGAGGAAATCTATGTTCAGGCCAAAGCACTTCCATTACACTTTTGGGCTCAACCCAAAAGATGAAGGTTATTTCTTTCTCCATTTCCTGCATTAATGAACAATATGTGCCTCCTCTTGCTTTGATGAGTAATACTGTTTCTCACTGAACTAAATCCTCAAGAAAACGTAAAAATACATATAATGGCTCATACTATCATAACACACCCTGGGCAGGCAGAAACAGGAGACTACTGTGAGAAGCAATGTATGTCTGGATTTTGCAGTTCTAGAAATACTGCACCAAAGATCCAATCCAATCTCCAGGGATGTCAATGAAGCTGCTGTATGGGCTCCAATGGCACTGTGGGTCAAATTATGTTCTTACAGGGAAAGCAGAAACGGGCTGGTTAGAAGCCTTACATATGAGATAATTGTAATGGCAGAATAAACCCACAGCTGATCTGCGTTTACCAATATCCAAAATACTAAGCCACAACATGCTTTCCAAAAAGACAAAAGACTTTCCATCTCCAGCTTGCCCTGGAGTGTGGAGAGGAGAGGGAAAGGCACGGGCTGCCAGCTGCTGAGTGTCCCATTACCAAGCTAAAGGGATCACAGCAATTATATCTGCTTCACCAACCCAGCAGGAGAGAAGAGGAGGACACCCTGGCTCATGCAGATTCCGCAGTAAGCAGGCACCTTGCCAAGAAAATATTGGGAAATAGCAGTTATCAGGAAATACATTTCATTAGCAGAGAAAAGGACAAGAGAAACAAAGTACACCACCAGTGGTTCTGGGTACAGGCGAAGTGTTACCACAAGGCAAATAAGTGTTGAATGTCAACATACACATTCCACATAGTTCCCTCTGCTTGGCAGGGGCTGAGTCTGGTATCTCATAGGACTATTTCCCAGCTGGTGTTCTTTAGTAATTTCTTTGCCTTTTTTTCACGGTTGTTTATCTCTATATTGTGAAGTAGAATAAGAAGAGTAAAAAATCAGTTAAAACCAAGAAAGCTACATCTTCTTTCAAGCCATCATTTAGTTAAATGGAATTGATATAAAATATTTGAAGATGAAAGACACTAGTTGAAAAGAAAAAATCTGATACAAAGACACTCAGATGTTCAGTAGCAGTTTATACTCATCTGAATGACCCTGAGTGTATGAAACTTAAATGGGAACAAGCGGGTGACATTTTCTTTAGTTCGGGTCCTACTGGGGAAAAGAAAAAAGGAGTAGTTGTACTCCTACACAGAAATCTCTTTCAAGTTGTAAGCCTCACGGTAACGATTCAGCTGGAAGGAAAGTATGTGTCAGAGGCAAAGCAGAAGAGTATCACTTACAAAAATATATCCCCAAAACAGAATACTGACCCGCTGAGATTTACAACTAAATGTGCGTCAGCCACAGAAAGTTTTACTCCAGATGAGATTTTAATTATGTGAAATGTGAGGTGCTAGAAGCCAACAGAGCACAGACTCAAACCTGGAAGACGTTGTGAAGGTAACAGTACTAGCATACACGCAGATGACATCTTTTACCTCTTTTGGTGTCTGCAATATGCAAAGCCTAAAAGATACACAATGCTTCAAAGTGTTTATTAAACAAGTTCAGAAGCTTGTCAGATCAAGCAAGTCAGATCAACCGACACTCATTGTAAAAGATACAGAAGAGCTTCTGTGAGGTGAGAAATCTTTCTCAAGAGAGATGAGAAAGAGAAGTCATCTTTTTTGCCAACATGATTGAATCACCGGCTCTAAGAATTAGGGGTCACAATCAGGATATTGTGAAGAATTACACTGAAAAGTACATTTCATTATATTCGGATGTTTTGCTGTACCATTTGGTGTCAAAATTATTTCAATCTTCAGGCTGGTCTTCTTCCAGGACAGACACATATTGGGACATGACAGTTATAAAATTGAAATCAAATTGTACTGGTTTTATGATAAGTTAAAGGATAGCCATGTGGAAACTATCCTTCACAGGCATTCAACAGCTACAGTTAAAAAGTTTGGGAAAGGCAGGGCAATACACCCAAGTCTTCTAGAGGGAGGTTGGAGAGCCCCTCACTTGGCTAACAAGGAAAGGTAGCATGGCCTTTGAAGAAGTTTAACAAGCAACTGAAAAAACAAGTTTGCTAGTGTAGGCTGAGTGACATGATACTGGGAAAATAGGATACTCTGGTTAAAGAAAAACCCGACACTTTTCTGTTGTGAAGATAGGTCAAGTTATGAAAAGCATTTCGATGCTGTGGTTTCCTGCAATAGCAAGGCAGGTAATGAGATGACGTGACAAGTTCTTTCCAATTCTCTGAGCCTCAGGACTTCAGTGAAAAGACATCCTTATTGGGTTAAAGGGAACCTGGAATCAAGTCTCAAGGAAAGTGATAACCAACACAAACCTTTGTCTCCAAATGTAAGGCAGACTTCCTTTGACTTCAACTTCTCCAACAAAGCTTTTGTGTTTATTTTTAACGTTATTCCTTATAATTCATTTGCCACTGGTCATGTCAAAAGAGTGAAAAAAACACATATGGTAGAGGCTGGCTGTTGTAGTTTTGTGTGGCTGGGTTCTGGTGGAGGAGGGGGGGCTGCAGAGGTGGCTTCTGCAAGAAGCAGCTAGAAGCTTCCCTAGGCCCGACAGAGTAAACACCAGCTGGACTTAAGCCAGAGTTGTTGTTGACCAAGGCCAAGACAATCAGTGATAGTCACAGCGTCTCTGTGAATCACAATTAAGAAGAAAAAAACCCACTAGCAGCTGCATTCTGCCACCAGAGGAGGGATTGAGAAGATGTAAGAAACTCTGCAGACACCAAAGCAGGGGGCGAGGTGCCCCAGGTTCCAGAAAGATGCCCCTGCAGCCCATGGAGAAACCCATGGTGGAATGGGTTGTTCCGCTGCAGCTCATTGGAAAGGCCAAGACCCCACGTGCAGCCCATGGAGAGACCCCATGCTGGAGCAGGTGGAGACATGCAGAAGATGCTGTGACCATTCCCTTCCCCACCCCATGCCACAATAGGGATGAAGAAGGGTGTGAAATCATGACTACAGTGAAGTCTGCTAAGAAGGGACGGCTGGGGGGAGGTGCTTTAAGATCTGGTCACACTTATCATCTGACTCTGGTGTCACTGGGTGTGCAGTGCAGTGTAATAAATTAGAGAGTTTTCTTTCCTTTATTCTGTGTTGAGTCTGCTTTGCCTGTGACAGTGATTGTGGAATGATCTCTCCCTGTCCTTATCTCAACTCCTAAGCCTCTCAATATATATTTTCTTCCCTTTCCAGCTGAAAAGGGGAGTGATAGAGAGACTTTGGTGGGCATCTGGCCAGGGTCAAACCACCACACTGGTTGTATCTTCCTCTGCTAGAATGCACCAAATAGTACATGCAACTCCAGAATAATATAGGTTAATATATGACAGTTTTGGTTAACTTCTCTTGTGATACAAAATTAATAGGTTTTGGAAAATTCCTGTATTCACGTGAATTCATATGTCTGGGAGTAAAGGTTGCTTATGTCCCACGTTTCAGAACAGAGCTCTGAACCCTAGCTCTTCCAGATTCCTCATTATTGAAGCAGTTATTGAAATAACCAGAGAATTTCACCTGAGGTTCAGAAATACTTCATCTTGTTCACCTCAAAGATATTGAAGATCTGAATTTTCACCAACTCTGAATTTTCTTAGTCTCTGCTACATGGAAAATGCTGATACGTGAATGTCTTAAGGCGGAAGAATGCGGTTTCAAAATATGGGTATTTCTCATGATGTGAAGCTCAAGGTTTTAACAGCTCAGTTTAGAAAACTGCAAATCTTCATATATTAAATTATTTCCACGTATCTTAAGATCAGGATACTATCTGGCCAAGTAAACCATACTTAAAGAGCACACATTTATTTTTGTAAATTGCTTTCCTCAAAAGTGAATGGGAAGTGATTCTGGCCAAGATTTTCAAGTATGGATGCTTAAATATAGGCTCTTAGGCCTAAATATAGGAGCTGAAATGAGTGCTCTCATTTTCAGAATTGCCGAGGTACTATAAAGTTAGCAAAGTGAAAAGAAGTCAGTAATTTTAAGTCAGGCTATGAATTTAGGATCCTATTCTGATGTACCCATTTCTATATATTTTTTTAATCATGATGCCTTATTTTCACATTTCAAAACTTCTTATTCTTCATCAGAGTTTTGATCTGCTTGCTCAAGCATTTGAGGCCCATTCTTTTCAAATAGCCACTGCCACAGAGTTAAATACAAAAATCTACAATTGAAAAAGGGAGTAGTGAACCAAGACTCACTCTTCCCTTCTGTATTATTCCATAGCTCAATTGTTAGCAATTCAAAAAGCAGCTGCTTGGTTGCACAGTTCTCTCTCTGCAACAGAGGAATTTTATTTTCCAAGAATATAAAAAGGTCAGTAGCCCAGGGGGTTTATTTCCAAAACCTATACTTTATTAAGGGAAGCACAACAAGGTAATACCTTTATATCTGTAACAAATGGTTACAAGAACTTCAAACAGAAATTATAAAAGGCAGCTTGGGAAATTTTTTTTCCTAATGCCCATATGACAATCCCTCTCTCATACACGGTGAATTTTAATGTGAAAATCATTACAGATTTTTCAGAACCTTTCACATCCAGTATTGACTAAAATGATCCCCAAACTATTGGAGAGATCTTAAAGATGCACTGGCTGATTCATTCATGGAACTTCTTGTTTTGTGCTAACTCATAGAAGCACTTTGGGAAATAATAAAGAGATTTCATGGGCGGATTTTTTTTTTAGACCTTGCTTTCTCCATTATGTCTGCATCATTAGGACAGCAAATATAAAAAACAGAAGTGTGTGTTATTGATGCATCTATATGGATCAGAGAAACCAGTTCATGCTTTACAGTTTTTGCCAGAAGAATCTCCCACAAAATAGACTGACATGTTAGAAAAGTTGGAAACAATGACAGAGGTTTTAAATTCTCAAATTAACTCCATTAAAGCAAAGTGGTCTCCATGGAATACAGCCATTAGATTACATAAGCTTTAATTACCAGCCAGTGTTGACTTGTGACTCTTACTTGGAAATTACATGTCATCCTTTTTATTTAATTTAGATTTTCATTTGGTTTGCCTTATTCCACTTGTTCTAGGAAAAAAAGTTTATTATTCATCTAACAGTTTCATATCCTAATCTTACTTAAGACACAGGTTAAACTTTAAGGTTATAAGCAGCCGTCCTAAAGCACAAAGGCTACTTTGTGTAGGAAAGCATTTGCCTAGCTGACTGGTTTTGTTTACATTACCAAACCCTACCACCATTATTATGCTACTATTGCTCTAAGATAGATGGAGCGAACAGCTACAGGAGTCATCACGACAGCTTCTCCAAAGAAGGACCAACATGGGGGAGGGGGGAGAAGGGAGGAAGCCAGTATTAGCTGGCACAAAAGAAAAGTTAATTTGTTACCGATACTGAGGTTGACCTAACTGCCAGCGAATGTCGTAATTGTGTAATTTTGGCCTTTCTTTATTTCCAAATGGAATATGGTGATTAGCAAGTCTTTGGAAAATATAAGAGTACATTAAAAGTCATTTTAGTTCTTATCAAGTTATGGCTTACCTAAGCAGAGACAGAAATTATCTCTGAAATATGAAACTACAGCTCGTGAGCTGCTCCTGTGGCACTCTAAGCTTTACAATTTTCAGAAATGAAGTAAAACATTGAAAATGACCAATGTAACTTGGACCAGTAGCTGCCAAAGTTTTGAGGAGATTTACTAGACACAAGACACTGCTTCAGTAAAAAGAAACGCAGATGCTTGTAGCATGCTACTATACACACTGCTTCCAAAAGCATTTACATTTCATCTATTTGACCTAGTGTCTTTTTAGTGTTTAGTCCTTTGCTTTGGAAAAAGTGACTTAGGGCACAGTGATACGAGCTTGGCTGTGTTAAACTGGCTCAGGGAGAATTACTTTTTTTAACCCCTGCAACAGATTTATAAAATCTGTCGTAATTAGGAACTAGATGCCCAAGAGAGGAAAGCAGGAAAGTTGCAGACTAGGACTAAGTACTCACATTCTACAAGCCTCCCTCTGTGCAGCACTGCCAATGCATATTTATCAGACTCCGCAAACCTTGTACTACCCCAGCGCTGCTGAGTCTCCTCCTGAGAACAGACTGTCAGTCATGTCAAACTGGGTGTTAAAAGCTGCTGGGATTTTGTGGCTTGAGCATATGTTTTCTAAAGACAAAACTGGAATCAAGCTCCTTTCCCACTGGGAATGAAACACATTTCTGAACTACGGTGTTCTTATAAGAAAGAAACCACCCCACCCCTTTTCCTTCCTCTTCCCATTCTCTGGGAAGACATATACAGTTTCTCAAATGGTTTGAACAAGTAGCTTGTCTAAGTGTCATGCTATATATGGTATGACTAGAATCACAAACTTGCTTTTTTAGACCTATGGAGAGCTGAAATGTTCCACATGCAGGATTTGCTGTATGCTCCTGCAGAGACAGCAGACTCCACCTATAGAAACTTCTGTAGTTCTATTCTTAATGACTCAATACCCCTGCTGTTCTGGGTCTCTATATCTAGCACTCTAGTTCAAAGCTGGGGGTGTAACAAATATGTTAATGCACAGAGGGAAGATGACATAGTCTCCTCAGATTTTTTTTCCATTAGAGTAGATGGGATTCCCTACAGAAGTAGGGAATTTAGGTAACTTTTTTTGTATCAAAATGCACAGCTAGAAGATGCTTCAGTTACTAAACTAGACAGAAATGCTAATAAAAGCACACGAGATCTCCCCAGACAGATTCACTGAATCAGTGTTTTTACAACAAATACCAAGTAAAATATAGCAGGAACAGGCAAGGATATTAAGTGTGGTTGCTTTCAGCAGCCAGTTGTTTAACCAGCAGATTGCATTTGGGCTGTTGAGGGCATAATTGAGGTGTAATGGTCAGCTGCCCAAGCAGAACCCACACTGTGTCTGGCTCCGTAATAACAGCCGTGGTTTCTACAAAAGCATCTCTCAATTATACAATACACTCTCCTGCACTCTTGTAAACAGGCAAATTCTCCACCTGCTGTACCAAGTCTGGTTGAACACTGATCATCAGAAACTTCAGAAAAGGAAAAAAAAATCTCTTTGACAATATGTTTGGAGGCATGTTCTTTCGGTTCTTGAAAAACTGTACTTGAGATTGAATGTGAGAATCCTACAAATGGAGGACCAATAGTCTAACTTAGAGAAGAGGACAGAACAAGCAAAATTCTTCACTGGAAACACAACGGTCCTTTCAAATGCCTGTTTTGTCTGGCTTATTGGACAATGCCAGCTAAAATGCCTTCTGTGATGCACATTTAGGGGTTAGAAGAAGAGACATCTATCTCTATGCTTGCTTTGACTGATGCTCTTCAAATCAGATGGTAACTTGCTACTGATGTCATGAAGCATCCACCATCTGAACAAACCACCTCCAATGCTTCTAACTCACCCCTCCTAATGCAGTACCATAACCTGTCTCCATCCTTCATTCCCACAATTAAATAGACCCTAGTAACTAAAGGATGCCTTCTTTCCAATCATCACAGGTTTTGAAGTATATACTAGTCTCCAAGATAACACTGTTTGCACATGGCAACCAATGCAAGGAATCTTATTTCTAAATCAATTTTCAGCTGAGATTTGCTTGTTGTGTATTCCCCATCCTTCTTCACTGTTGTCACTCCAAAGATATAGAACAAAGGAGTGCTTGTGAGGCATGGCCCTCTGCACACGTAGCACAGCACCAACAGATGCTTAAGAAGCCTGTGTTTTCTCAAAGATAAGGAAGAAATGTCTGTAAGAAGCTCTATCTATTCTTTGAGAACATCTCTTTCTAGCAAAGAATTTAATGCCTAATGTGAAAAGCTAGTTCTAGGCAGAAATGGACTTAGATTTGTCTTTAGGTATGTTTCGCGCAAACAAGTGAGATGACAGGTTACTGTGAATGTAACTAACTGTACTAAAGTTTTATTAGCTATACAGGACTTCTCCATCATCTCTCTGCTGAGCTAGACAAATCCTTTGAGATAAGCAGTACTGCTAGCCAAACAGCAAATATGGTCTTGACAAAGGCAGAATACACTAGACTGAGAAATACTAATGTTAAGTCCCTTTCTTCTGGTTTCATGTTTTTTTAATTAAATATATCTCTAAATGACATGATTTTGCCATATAATGGCAGAATTGTTTATAACCTTGCTAATTGCTCAGATGAGTGACTTATGTAAAACAGGGGCATTTCCTTTAAGTAACACAGAAAGAGACTGTTTAAACTTCTGAGCTGTGAGATTCCTATTATCTACAAAACAATTTGGAAACATACAGATTAGAAGCTTCTAAAATGGATGCGAGCACTAGGAGAAAAAAACGGCAAGAAGCTAACCACACATGTCACCATAAAAATGTGCGTTTGCAAGAAAGCCCTTAGAAACAACAATCAAAATAGACAAATTGCCCCATATCCATGCAATATAAAGCCAGTTTACACTGAATAATTCAGAAGTCTAATTGGAAATAGACATCGTTTTAAAATTTAACAGAATTTTAACATTCAGAAAAATTCTGCACAGAGCATGATACAGGTTTTCACTGCTGTTTTGTTTTTGTTATGTCAATTTTAGCATCGCTTTTCTGTTCCTAGCCCTCATCTAATTTGAACATCCTATGTATGTCTGGGAAGACTTGCGAAGGCTACGTGTTGACAGGTAAAGTTGCTCTCATATTTTGGAGAAATTCCCTTCTCCACCTGGGCTCTAGCCAACCTCTTCAACACTATTCACTGAGTCTCTTTCAACATTGTACAAGATGAGCATTTGAAAACTTTAACAAAGCTTACCAAAAATAGGTACAAGTTAAATGGTGCAGTAAAACCACTGTAAGGGATTGATTTACCAGGACTGTTCCAGCATTGGACTGGAGGCAAGCATATGGAGCAAGGGGAGCAAGATAGGCAATTGAATACCCTGGTCCACCTATCTATTAGAAGATACTAGCATATGACATGAATGAGAATCATCCTCCATGCTATAAAATTCTCATTCAATATAAAGTGGCATATTGAAACTACCTCCTTAGTAAACTTTATGCATGTTTTATTAGTCTGTTTGTTCTGTTTGAGTGAAAGAATCTGATCACTTCCCTATTTAAATCCACTTCCTGCAAAACTGTTGGAAAGCATCTCTGAGAGACATTACTAAATGTGACAAGGGATATACATGTGTGCCCACACACAGTTTAAGACCATTTGTCTTTTTCTGGAGGTGTTGTTTATTGAGGGAATTTTTTTACTTTGTTTTTATTGTGCATTTATACCTCTCAATTCTAGGATCTAACTGCACTCCATGTGCTAAAACCAGGTTGTAAAGCCTTTGGAGGGGCTGCAAGTAGCCCCAGAATAAATAATCTGACTTTAATGACATAATGCTGACTATAGTAACAGGTTTACTTTGAAAAATAAATGCCTAAATGGGAAGCTGGGATAGTCAAGTAACCAGTGTGTATTTATGTGTATGGCTTTCAAATTACCATTTACACCTGCACCATAAACTGATACCAGAAACAGGCTAAATGAATACAGTGCTGTTATTATGATTACTATTATTTTGTAACATTCAGGAGTGTACAGATGCTTTATGGTACAAATAGATGCTGTCCCCTTTCCTACAATGCTACAGGGGCAGCAGGTGGATCTCTGATCCCACTAATTCACTGTAGAAATCTCTACACAGGTAAATCTGCTTGTGGTGGTCATACATTTCATGCTTCCTTCCTTCCAAAGTAAAAGCAACCAGGGAAGGGAATTTGGATTTCTTTTGTGTAAGAGAACACATGTGAAAAGAACTTACTTAGCCATACTCAGACATACAATATACAAGAAAAGAAAACTACCTTTACCTGTGAAATAAGACAGACTTGACAAGTGTGACAACATCCCGACTGGCATTGTACCCTGCACAAACAATGGCAACGTGGATGGTCTGTGGGAGAAAAAGAACAAAAAGGACACAAATTAAAGCCTGGTCCCATTTCCTATCGTTCATTAAGGGAAGCCCACATATGACAGTGCTATTATTTAGTGTGGCAATTGTTGAAGATCTGAGTGGGCATTCTGCAGCTGTTTGCAGCCCACTTGAGGCGGTTTGTTAAAAGCTACTTAACTGAGTTATAACACCATCATCGTTCCAAAGTCATTACTATCCCTCAATTACATCGGATGTCTGAACCAAATTGCATTTATTAGCTAAGAGCATATGTGTGTGTGTATGTACACACACAAACACCCCCATTTAGCATCACACAAAGTTCTGGTTAGGCAAACATACAGACACTTTAACCTCCGAACTCAAGTTCAAAACTCTGTCTGCTAATTAGAAGCAGATATGCTCTTAGAAATTTTGTGTTATTTCCATCTTAATGACAGCTACAAAGGAGATGGTAAGGAAGCACTGACGGATGAGCACGAGTGGGACAACTGGGTTGCCAGGGGCTGGGTGCATCCCAGTGATAATACAGGACGAGCTGTGAAGGCAGGCGGTCACTTCCCTGCCTGTCACTACCAGTATGAGCTGTACTGGGCAGTGTTAACATGAAGTTAAATACAAACCTCCCACACACATTCTGCACCTTCTTGCCTCCCTTTTAATGTGAGGCAGAGGTTTACTCATCTCTTCCAGAGGAAAGGGAAAACTGAAATGGTGCTACTAGTCATTATTATTAAGGTAGTAAGTGATAATTTGAAAATGCTGTTAAGTTACTCTTTTCTGGGTTTAAAATTAGCCACTGCTATTCCCCGGGGACAAAAGAAAATTAATCTTAGCCAGTTTTGACTCCAGCGACTGTATTTTTCTGTCTCTTAGTGGTCACAGAAATGAAGGAGAGCTCACCATGCTGGCAGCACAAAGCTGCGATTGGGGACACAGCTGTGAAACTGCAGGGAAGCCTCATTTGGCTTCCATTTGAAGCTTGGTTAGCTGGTTTCTCACACACACAGCTCTCATTTTCCACTGAACGCCCACTACGCAGAGAACAAATGAGGAATTCTGACTCCTCACATAGTCACAGATTCCCAAAGTCTGGCTTGTAACAGAAGCAGATTTACACAAGAGGTGGCATGCGTTGGGCATGTCTAAAGAGTCCACAGCCCCATCCATTAACCGCCTGGTACAGGGCACAATTTGAATCATGTAGTTGCAAGTGCCTGTGCCATTGTGCAACCCTCACATGAACACTGCAGCTGTCTCCAGCCCTAGTGAGCCTCACAAGCTGAGGCACACTGAAGATCTGAGGTTTTAAGAGGACTTAATAAAGCAACTGTCTGTCCAGGGAGGTGTGAGAAAGAAAAGATATCGCTGTACATTTTGGCAACAGCTCTGTGAGGTATTCAGCACTTTAAACTTATGTTAAAGTCAATGGGAGTTGAGCATGCTCGGTACTTTGCAGCTATTGATTGTGTTTCTCTCTTGTGATAACAACAGGGGAGAACAAAGGCTGGCTATTATTGACTTTTATTGCCACAAGGGTTTGTGCCATACTTCTGGGCATGGGGGACTGTGGGTGTGCAGATTCCTGACACTGCACACACTGCCTCCTCTCTGGCTGCCAACTGGTCTTTCTCAGGTTTTTGGAAGACCTGAGATATTTCCCTTCAACACAAATTAGACTCAAATGAACTGAGAATAGTTTCATGCCTGCTTTAGAAACTTCACCTAGGACACTGGACCAGACCCCAACATGTTATGGGTTTTGACAGAATAGCACTGTCACATGACTGTCATCATCACTGAATGCTACCTCTACTTGCCAGGAAAGCTCTCCTCACAGCCTGTCTCTCCACCTTACAACTGTCGTCAAAATCAGTTTATTCTGTCAAGGATTTGCCTGCATCTGTTCTCCTTTTCCTAAATCAGTTTGATTCAAAATTAAAAGCATGCTTTCCTCACTGTCTTCTAGCAGGTGCTGGCTTTTTGGATGGCACTTCATCCAGGACACAGTGAGAAGTGAGAACACAGCACTTGCTGCTATTCTGAATGTCCTTCTCCAGACCCAAGACACAGGCATCCATAAATCTTCTGCTCAGCCTCTCTGCAGTGTTTGATATCACTTCTGTTCCTGCCTGTGGTCATCTATATAATCCTCAAAGAGAATGGAAACCCAGTACATTTTTTCTAACATTGCTGCCCACAGCATGCTGTAAGAGTCAGTCTGTTGCTCTCCTTTTCTTGATTCACTTCACTCTCCACCATTGTTCAACTGCTAAACAAAGTCAGTAGGAAAACAGGGAAGGCAACATGAGGTCATCAACCTGAACTGTCTGCAGATGTCTTCATCCTAATGAAAAAAGTTTTATTTTCAGTTTTCTCCATGCTTGTTCCAAATGCATGTCTAAATAGAGAGCATCTGGCTGTAGCATAATCCTGGCAAGACAGGGCAATAGTGGCTGGAAGAAGGAAGCACTTCAAAGAACTTGCATTCTCCTTAGTATAGGACTGTAAGCATCAGCTCCCAGATTATGCAATTGGCCAGCAGCATCACAGCTCTCTTAAACTCCTCGTTTCTGCCTGCAGACAGCTAGAAGATTGTATCCCCATCCCATCAGAACTGGCCACCATGATTCACATAACTTCTGGACTTGATGACTCCAGCTACCACATAGGAACGAAGCCACATAAGCAAAAAACTCTCCAACTTCCACAACATGCATCAGCCTGCTTGGTTCAACATGTCCTTCAAACACCTCACACCAAGGCTCTGCGTGCTACACTTGCTCCTCACTATTTACAATCCATAATAATTCTAGTTGTCAAACTCCAGTCTGGATATTCAGAAGTCACTGTGGAAGTAAACTGGAGCACTGGAACAGGCTGCCCAGAGAGGTTGTGGAGTCTCCTTCTCTGGAGACATTCAAAACCCATCTGGATACTGTCCTGTGTCATTCAGTCTAGGTGATCCTGCTCTGGAAGGGGGTTGGACTAGATGATCTTTCCAGGGCCCTTCCAACTCCAAATGTTCTGTGATTCTGTGATTCACTGAAGCTGTGTTTAGACAATAGCTACAGATTAGCAACAGATTAAATGCCAATACATCTTGCTTTCCAGACTCAATGAATTCTTCCTCTGTTTATATACACAGATATGAATAGGTAATCAAAACACAGTGGAAGTTAATCATGCTGTTCTTCCTACAGGTTGGTAATCGGGGACACAAAGAGAACCACGTTGATTTTAAACAGTTGAGGGAGCACTTAGGCCTCGGTATTCAAGGCATTTTTAGGAAGTTAAGGTTCTTTGGGAAAGGGAGTTTAAATAATACTAAGGTACATGCTAACATTGTTTAGAATCCACTACTTCAGACGCTACAGACCAGGGAAAACTGTTTCTGAAAGCAGTATTTTATGTAAGTCCATTCTGGAGTAATATTAATGGGAAGAAAATATCCAAAACCACGTGAAGAACTTAGATCCCATGCTAATGAGGAGTATAAGGTGCCTAGATAAACAGATTTTTTTTTCTCCTCAGGCTACTTTTTGGAATGGTGAAATAATGAACTTTACAAACTCTAATTAGTTCTTATAGCTAAAAATAATCTTTAGTAAAGCATTTCATACTTCAATAATTTTCCAGTAATACTAGCCAGACCTTCCACTGCAGTTAATCCTTCATAAACAACTGAATATGATTAAGAGATAGTAAAAGCATGTTACAACAATGCAAATATGTTACAAATGGTTCGCAGAGGCAGGTAATATCTGCTTTTCCCGTGCTACAGCCTGTAAGTTACTGGGGACCTGTTCTTTGTGGCTCTACACCCTCAACCCTACCAACCACCACTGGTGACAGTAGTAGCAATACAAATATGCCTTAAAAATGCTTCAAACATTAAGTATTCTGCTAACCTACTAAATGCTACACTGCTAACCAACCATTTTCTAATATATAGTATCTTCAAAAAGTATTTATAAATGTACACTTAATTCAAACTAAATGCCCAGTTTATGGAGGCACAAGCTGGAAAGATACTGCAGTAACATGGTAAGAAAGTCAGTATCATTCTGTTAGCTTCCATCGGCACGGCGCGCTCCTGCTGCAGCCTGTTATTTGTGCCTACAGCTGTGTAAGGACTACTCTTACTTACATTACCAAGGTTTGTGTTAAAATCGTCTCCTGCTGGAAAGGCACGCCAGGGATTTGATCCCTCCAGGGAGAAGGCCCTTGGCTGGAACTCTGATTTTTTTTCTTGCAATATAATGCTGGTCCATTTTGTAATATCAGAAGAGCTCTCCTGCGACATGACAAAGTAGGAAGCAGTGGCTGGAATGCAACGAACCCCTACCCTTTGATACTGATCACAACTAGTATCTCATAGATTGTGCTTTATCTGAGATTTAAAGTTCATTCATTGCAACTGCATTTTCAAATGTTTTAATCATTACTGAAGACGATCCCAAAATAGATTCTGAAATGTTACCTTCAGTGAATCTCAATGAACTGACTCAGTGAAATAAAGAACCTATTCCTAGCTCTCTGTCTGCCTGAGTGCCCCAGTCTTCTCAAGACCCTTGTCTTCTTATACTGCCCAAGTTGTTGACTCTTGCTGTGATATATTCCAGGGTCAGAGGGTAAAAAAGTTTTAGTTTACACCTCTGAAACATTAAAAACAGAAGATGAATGCAGTCAAGATACCACTCACACAAACACAGAACCTGAATCTACTGTAAAAGCCTTAACTATGAGACCCCTGGCAAATCTGATAGTAAGGAAGTTTAATTTTAACTTCTGCTGCTGTTACTGAATTACTGAGTGAATTCCTTAAGAAAAAGAAGAAAAAGCTTTTTCGTTATCAAAACAGTGTGCAGTGAGATAGGGGGATGGCAAATAAAGTGAGGTTTTGTATTTTATATAACCATTGCCTCCAGCACAATGCTAAACCCCACTGAGCAAGTAAATTTATTGGCAAAACACATTATAAACTGAAAGGCCACTTAAACTATTCCTCCTTTTTGCTGCTATTTTTGTGTCCCAAATTGGTTGGTATATTGAACAACCAAGAACTGAGATTCAGCTCATCACTACTTGGCATGATAATAAGGGAGAAGTGAGGTTTGTTTATTGATGGCCTGAACTTTCCCTTATTAAAAGAAATACCAAAATGCTCACAAGGAGGAAGCTCAGACCCTCATTATCAGCAAGCAGGAAAAAGAGACTCCTCCTTTTCCCTCTCCTTAAAATAATGTTGGTTGCTTTTTTCCACACTGACAGACAAAGATGTCCAACTGGAAAGTAGTAATTCACTTTTAAACTGTATTTCATATTTGCCCACTAAACAGACTTTATCTGAAGAGGTAATTAGGACTTCTCTTTCTCTCCCACTTATTTTCTTTCAACTTTTATCCTCTCAGTGGCAGAAGGCAAGATAAAAGATATTGCCCTCTTTGGAGAAATAAATGGAGGAAGTTATTTTTGATATCTTCACCAGCTGAAATTGGCATAAGGACTTTAAGTAAGACTTTCTGGTTTGGATCTGTCCATATTCGGAACTGTCTGACAACTAAATAGTTGGATGACTTCCATGAAACTACTGGCATAAAATGAGGAAAACCATACCAAAACAATGTCCCAAAACCTTCTTAGAAACAGTTCTCCTGTTCCCTGCTGCTAACCACTTCTGTGCACAGCTCACACAAAGCAGGCACTTCCACAGTAGCATCCAGATACACTCCTGAAAGTGACTCAAATGCACAGGCTGGCTCCACAAGCTCAATTTAATTAATGGTAAACCCTGAACTGTTCAAGTATAGATACACAAACAAAGGAATAAGGCTTTTCAAAGCACTGTAGTGCTTTTATTTAATTTTGAAATCCACAGGGTAAGTTTGCCTCAGGTCTTTCTCACTGCAGCCGTACTGAAGTAAGCTTGGAAGAAGGCTTTGATTTTTGCACTGGGTTTGGGGACACAAGAATGAAAAAGACAAAAAACCTCTGATCAATTAATAATTCAAAAGATATTAAGATGATTAAATGTTTTAAAGTTTAAAAAAAAAACTTGTGTCCAGAAGTCCATTAAGAGGCTGGTTTTCAAGCAGAATGTTTCAAGGGGGTGGAGATAGGGATTTGCAATGTCCTTAACAGATGAAATTCAACAAGCTTTGTTTCTGGCAGGATCTTTTTTTTATTTACCTCACATTTTTCCACTGCTGGTTGCTGCCCACACTCAGAGCTGTTCCCTGCCACAATGCCAGCCCGCAGGCTCTCACTGTCGCCTGTCCCCTCTTCCATGGAGTAGGTTTTAGAGTGATTGCCACGGTGGTGCGCGGGGCTGCGACTCTGCGCCAGGCTGAGCTGCTTGCGAAGGACGCGGTTCTCCTCCTCCACCTCCCGCATGCGGACTTCCAAGCTCTCCCGCTCCCGCTGGCTCGATGCCGTGTACCGAGGACTGTGGGGCTGGGATTCAAGTGGAGACAGCGACACTGGCTTCCCATCTGCCAGAGGAGGAAACAAAACACTTCTGTCAGAATATACTCGAAGTTAGGTTTCCCTTTAATGTCAGCATTGTTGAGGCAGGGATGTGTTTCAAATTCAGCCACCTTTTACGCAGACTTGGCACACTGAGGCAATGCTTAAGTGCGTGGTAAACTCTGACAAATGCTGAAGTTCTATGAGCTACAGGTCCTACCAATTTAAAACCACAGTAAAAGATAAGCATGTGTTTCTTTTGTTTTGGATGGGGCTGCCTGCCAGTTTCCAGTCTGGGAAGACAGTCAAGAACAGAGAGATTTAATTCAAAGACAATTAATATATAGTTAAATATATTTTAGAAAAGTATGCAAGACAAAATAATTCTCCTATTCCCCATTTCCTCCACTGTTAAGCTCCAGCATTTTGGTTACCGTTTTGTGCCAAACAGCATCCCCAGCTGATTCACATGCAAGGAGCAGATGGGTTTTATTCATCAACACAATATTACGTGTTTACTGAGAAACAAGAGGTTCAGAAGGACAGAAACATTCAACACACAAGTGGATCAATTTCTGCAAGGTATTTTGGCTGAAAAAGACGAGAAGGGAAATTTTGTAAAAAAGTAAAATGGTTCAATTCAATACCTTTAACTGAAAAGTTAGATTCCAGAAATATGAAACATTGAACTTCCAGATTTTTAAAGGTATCTTCTTTGTTCAAAACAGCAATAAAAATGAGCTAATGTACATAAAAGATAAATTAACCTGAAACCAAGATCCAGAACCAAAGACGACAACTGCAATGCATTCTACCATCACTCCCCAATACATTATTGTTAACGAGTTTTAATGGAACAAACAGGGATGCAGCTGATGTGTTTTCAAAGGAGATGTGTTTCCACTAACTTTAATAAAGCTACATATACACACACAGAGTATGAATGCTTGAAAGGGGGTAAAAATCCCTCAAACTAAACCACTGTTAAAAAATGTTCAACTGCAATCCAATTGAAACAAAGGAAATGATGCTAAAGTTATGCACAGGGTCATAATTAGCAAGACATTTCTTTACTGTGAAGATACATATCGTACAGTAAGGTTATTCTCTGAAATAACTTTCTACCTGCATGTATTAAAAAACATTTACTATTTAACAGTTCTTTCCATGCAGAGAGCCCCTTCAGTTCTACCAAATAAACACCAGCTTGAGTGGTTTAGAAAATGGAAATCATGCAGTTATTGTTTAGCACTTCGCCTTAACCAGTACATTTCTCACCCTCTGACTCAAAACCATCTTCCTGCTCTAAAGACCTGCTCATCGCTTGTTCTCTTCCATTGTTTCATATTTGCATGAATGGTGAGCAGTCCTCTAAACAGAGTTCATGAAAAAACAGCTATAGAAATCAAAACCTCAATTCTAATACCCATTGCTGAGCTACACAGATGTATACACTTCCCATTATTTATATAAAGAGCTACCCTGGTTTTAATACACCATTTGGATAGAATAGCTTCCATTTGCTTGAAAACTTTCTCATGTTAAAAAAAAATCTAATTTCCTCTAATTAGCAGAGCTTATGGATAAATCTGAGCTTGAAAAATGTCTCAAGACAGATTCTGAGTTGGGCCACTGATATTTTGGAATTGAATGCTCAAGCAAAAAGTTCTTAAAAATTAAATGACAGATTTGAAAAGCCTGAAAATCATGGGTACAACAACAGAGAAGTGTTGACATTAAGGACAGAAGGATGCTACAATTAGAAGTGCACTAAAACACTGAATTATCTTTCTCCATTCAGCTTGGAATTATTTTTCTCTATCCAGCTTGGAAGGCAAGGAACTGAAACTGTGTTATTTCTCAGCTGCTGATTCCCCATCGAGGAAGACTGAAAATCATTTGGATGTGATTATATTGCATTCCTATTACTGGACAGTAAGAGTGTATTGTGTAGACAGCACCCCTATTCACCAACGCAACACGCAACCTGTGTGTTGTAGTTTTGAGTGGTTGGGTTCTGGTGGAGTAACAGGGGTTTCAGGGGTGGCTTCTGCAAGAAGCAGCTAGAAGCTTCCCTAAGCCCGACAGAGTAAACACCATCCGACTCAAGGCTGAAGTTGTTGTTTACCAAGGTCAAGTTAATCAGCGATGGTCATAGCACCTCTGTGAATCACAATTAAGAAGAAAAAAACCCACTAGCAGCCACTTTTTGCCACCAGAGAAGGGAGCAAGAAGATGTAAGAAACTCTGCAGACACCACAGCCGGTGAAGGGGGAGGGGGAGCAGGTGCCCCAGGTGCTGGAGAGAAAGATTCCCCTGCAGCCCGTGGAGAAAATAATGGTGGAGTGGGTGTCCCCCCACAGCCCATGGAAGAGAATGGATCAGAGACCCCACCTGCAGCCTGTGGAGAGGCCCCACACTGTTACCCATGATGGAGCAAGCTTCTGCCAGCACTTGCAGCCCATGGAGAGAGAAAGAAACAGAGAGATGAGCACAAGAGAGAGATATCCATGCTGGAGCAGGTTTGCTGGGGAGAGGCTTGTGACTCTCTGGAGGACCAGGCTGGAGCAGTCTGGGCCTGAGAGACATTCTATGATTTATGATTGCACCCCATAGAAGTGACCCATGCTGGGGCAGCTGGTGAAGAGTTGAAGCCCGTGGGAAAGGATTCACATTGGAGAAGTTCGTGGAGGACTGTCTCCCATGGGTGGGACCCCACAATGCCGCAGCAGGGGAAGGGTGTGAGGAATGCCCTCCCCCAACTAAGGAAAACACCTAGTGAGGAACTGACCAAAACCCCCATTCCCCCAGCTCCTGATCCTCCCCATGCCACAACAGGGGAGGGAAGAAGGGAGAGAAATTCTGCATAAAGTGGTCTGCTAAGAAGGGAGGGGTGGGGGAGTTGTTTTAAGATCTGGTCACACTTCTCATTATCCGACTCTGGTCTCACTGTGTGCAGTGCAGTGAAATTACAGAGTTTTCTTTCCTTTGTTCTGTGTTGAGTCTGTTTTGCCCGTGACGCTGATTGTGGAATGATCTCTCCCTGTCCTTATCTTGACTCCTGAGCCTCTCAATATATATATGTTCTCCCCTGTCCAGCTGAAATGGGGAGTGACAGAGCGGCTTTGGTGGGCGTCTGGCCTCCAGGCAGGTTCAAACCACCACACGCTGTTATCATCCAATTACAATGTAAATCTAGCTAAAGACTTCACTGGAAATCATAAGTCCCTTTTTGGTCAATATCCCATATGACACAGATGTTACTTATCTCTTCCTGTTCTCATCACTGGGTCCTGCTACCTTCTCTAAGGCATCACAATAAGGTAACAAGATACGTAAGTAAATCTCAGAGCAACATTCCTCAAGATTTCAAAATATGGAAAAAATTTAGACATCATCAATACGTCATAATTTAACAAAATAATACCATTTTTTATACCTGAAGACTTGTAGCTACATTCATGAGAACAGCTGAACTGTTCTACACATGTAGAAAAAACAGCATAGTCTGAGAAAGGGACTGAAAGAAAATACCACCTCACTGCCTCAGACTGGAAGTTGCAGCAACTAATGAGACCAGCTCAGTGTTCATGTAGCCTTAGCTTTAAATGCTTGTAAAGTCTGCTGTACCCATGTGCTCTCAGTGGTACATATTTCTGCTGTAAAAGGCAGTAGGGAAATCATGTCAGGGATTATACAACCAGCTAGCTTCTTCATCTGACATATATAACTAGTTGAAATGTATTGATTTACTATAAAAATTATCCATGTTTTGTTACAAAGTGCTAAGTCCAAGACATTTTCAGGAACGATCTCCTCAGGGATGATAGAGCTGGACAAGTCATGTTTTGTTCCTAACAAACACTTCTGATTGCTGTCAGGTGTATCTTGATGCAGCCCGTATATCTGTAACGATCCAACTCCCTGCAGCAAATGATAACGTGACAATTCCAGGACCCATTTGAAATAAAAGTATAAAACCAAGATCGAACCGAGTTCAATCTAAAGACTCAGAAATCAAATATTTTTTGTCAGAGATGTCAAGGTGGTCAAGCTCATAATTTTTGCACACCTGAGGTTGGCAAGCTTGATGGCAAGGTACTATTTGATTTAGTCCTACTACCAGACTTGATATGTGAAGGCATTTTTACTTCAGTGAACATGTATACACAGCAAAGTGCCTCTTGGGACCTACTGCCTAGTAGGTAAACACCAACACATGCTTCCCTGATCTGCTTCCAATCAGTTTTCAACACAGTGCAAAGACTCGTGTTTCCCCTCATCCTGGAAGAAGCAGTAATGGACTAATGTAAGGGACCAAAGAGATTTGACAATGTGTGCTGCTTGGTAGAAGAGTTAAACTGATTGCACTGCACTTGAGTTTTATAGTTTTAAGTAACTGGCAGAGTGTTCTGAGCTGATGTCTAGGCACTTTTTATCTAATCTAAATCAAAATAAAATAACATAACACATAACGAGGTCTGTGTGACTTTGGGACAAAAGATCTCCCTGGGAACACTGTAAGGAACATTGCTGTGCTCTGAAGCAAGTAGTACACTTTTGAATAGTGCAATAAATAATAATAAAGCTATTATTTTTTATTCTTCATTTGGGGTTATTGCTCTATTTTTTGGCCTTGGCAGTGTCAGACTAACTTTTTTTCCTTTCTGTGTCAAGCCTGTTACTTCAGACTTTCTGTGCTAATACACCTGTACCAAAAGAAATAAAAATTGCCTACAAAATTCAACTGTCCACAAAACAAAACCCAAATAGAAACCTGAATAATAAATGGTTGACCGCAATCAATGACATCATCATGGTAGGTTCAACAATTCAGAAAACTTAATAGTATACAAGTTATGAATTCCATGGATTATTGAATGTTCCTGCATATGTGGAGTCACCTGTATTTATGATAAGAGATCTCCTTAAACCTTACTTAAGCAGTGCACCTTAATTGCAGAATCCCAGAAGGGCAGGAGTTGGAAAGGACCTCTGGAGATCATCTAGTCCAACCCCCCTGCTAAAGCAGGATCAACTGCAGCAGGTTGCACAGGATCGCGTCCTGGCAGGCTTTGAATCTCTCCAGAGAAGGAGACTCCTCAGCCTCTCTGGGCAGCCTCTTCCAGTGCTCTGTCACCCTCACAGTGAAGAAGTTTTCCCTTGTGTTCATATCGTATTTCCCGTGTTCCTGTCATTGGGCACCACTGAAAAGAGTCTGGCCCCATCCTCTCGACATCCACCCTTTACATATTTATAAGCACTGATGAGATCCCCTCTGTCTTCTCTGCCCCAGACTAAGCAGCCCCAGCTCTCCCAGCCTTTCCTCATACAAGAGATGCTCCAGTCCCCTTATCATCCTCCTAGCCCTGCGCTGGACTCTCTCCAGTAATTCCCTGTCTTTCTTGAACTGGGAAGCCCAGAACTGGACACAGGACAGAGTAGAGGGTGAGGATGACCTCCCTTGACCTGATGGCTATGCTCTTCTAAACGCACACGAAACACCACTGACCTTCTGAGCCACAGGGACACATTGCTGGCTCAGGGACAACTCGTCCACCAGAACTCCCAGGTCCTTCCTCACAGAGCTGCTTCCCAGCAGGTCAACTCCTAACCTGTACTTCACAAAACACTGGAAGAAATAAAGCCTATAGAAAGCAATCGAGCATAAGTTTATCTGAAAGGCAAGGGAATGAAGTAGTGGGATTTTCTTACATACAAAACATAAAGAATGAACATTTATATCAAGTTCTGGTTTTGTAGTTCTCAGACTTAAAGAGGTGATAGTCCTCAAAAGGACTGAGCTGTATTGGAAGCTTGTTGGGAAACCAGCCACAGAGAAAACAAAGTTTAACCAAAGGTTAACTGCAGGGCTGGAGAAGGGAGAAAGCAGCACTGTGCAAAAGAAAAATTGACCCTGATTCAGACAAGATGACAAGTGCAGAGGCAGGGATCCTGGTTTTCTCAGATGACCCTGATCTGAACCCAAATGCTTAAAATTTTGTTTGGGACTGTGGCAGGCAAACTTATGTAGCAGGTTGTGGGATTCTTTTTTCCTTAATTTTTTTACATTTCTTTTGCTATCTTAAGTGCAAACTACTTGTTTCTTGGCATCTTTACAAGGTCTAGAGGTTTCTATGTGTTTTAGCTATTATTCATCCCCTGCCTAATAGAGTGTAATGCCTTTATAATGAATTAACTGATGACAGTGAACTCTAGGCTGTCTCTGAGATAAGAGGAAGTTATGCTGCACAGAGATAATGTTTTAGTCTGTCTGACTACAGATACAAGAAAACACCACTCCTCCATTTCACATTTGTTCACATTTGAAAATTTACATTATCAGTGCACCCTTTGAGGACTAGCAGTATAAAAATTTTAACCAAAAGCCAATATTCTGCAGAAAGAACTGGGATAACAGGCAACCACCCTTATGAATTTCCCAATTCAGTCCACAAGAAAAATAATTTGAAGTTCATTTCACAATTATTTTTTCCCATGAAGACCATTGTAGAGAGCTCCACGGACCCCGACGGGAAGGAAAAATAAGAAATAAGACTGTGGAAACATGTAAGTGATGTGTAAGCAGATAAACTTTCCCATTTTGTTGGAGCTCTAGCTCAGCTTTAATCATCTAACACCTTGGTACTCTATGCACTTCCGCTCAGCTGGATGCTCTGATAGGTATTGGTTATATGGGCAGCTATGAAGTCCTTTTTGTTAACAGTTTGGTACTTTAAGATATATGCCTCCATGAGTAGGTGCTAAGACATCCCAAGGCGCCTGTTCTCACACTCACTAAGGCATTTTTTTCAGTGATGCCTTTTTGTGAATCACTGCAGTGTGATCTCAGCTGGATGTAGAAAACCTTGCCCACATAACCATCTTAATAGTGGAATAAATGACAACCAAGCTGACCAAACAAGTTTCCTCAGCTCTGACAGAAAAGCTGTTCCCATCAGTACTAAGCACAAACCCTTCCTGTGATTTGGGATGGATAACATATGTCCTAAATTACATGTTCATTAGTAAGAAGAAACAATTTCCACACAAGACACATCAATCAACCATCAGCCTTGGATTTAGGCAATAGTAACTGCACTTAAGCTTTTCAGCATGCCTGTGTTCACTTCCTCTGCTGTTAACAGTACTTAAGCACATGCTAACATGTTTTATTGAACCCAAACCTGAACCATTCCACTGCAGGTTAGTCTTAACACATCACCTTACTGTCTGGTGCTCATACACAGGGAGATGTCCTCCCACTGTCCTTTCCTTGAAAAAAGTAGCCCTTGGCAGCAGTCAGTGGATTCAGAAATTAAGCGCATCATTCACAATCCCCCTATGCCACAGAACTTCAGGTTTGCAAAGTGTATTGGGTTTGTGTAGGAAGGCTTTGGTAGCAGGGGGGCTACAGGGGAATACAGGCCATATTCCACTGTGAGAAGCTGCCAGAAGATTCCCCCACATCTGACAGAGCCAATGCCAGCTGGCTCCAAGACAGACCTACCACTGACTCATCAGTTGTGTCAGTAGCACCTCTGGGATAATGTAATTAAGAAGGGGGAAAAGTTACTGCATAACAGCAATGGCAGCCAGAGAGAGGAGTGAGAGTATGTGACAGGAACAACTCTGCAGGCACCAAGTTCAGTGAAGGAGGGGGAGGAGGTGCTCCAGATTCCACCTACAGCAATGGAGGCTGTGACCCTGCGAATAGGCTGTGATGAGGCAGGCTTCTGGCAAGACCTGCCGCCCATGGAGGGAGGAGCCTGTGCTGGCAGGACTTGAGACCTGTGGGGGGCCCACACTGGAGCAGTCTGGTCCTGAAGATCTGCATCACATGGAAAAGACACATGCTGGGGCAGTTGGTGAAGAACTGCAGTCCATGGGAGGCACTCACATTGGAGAAGTTTATGGTGTACAGTCTCCTTTGGGGGGGAAGACTGTGAGGAGTCCTCCCCCTGAAGAGGAATGAGCAGCAGAGACAACACGTGATGAACTGACTGCAGCCCCCATTTCCTTTCCCTGTGTGGTGCTGGGGAGGAGGAGAGAGAGAAACAGGAAGTGAAGCTGAGTCCAGGAAGAAGGGAGGGGTGGGATGCAATATTCTAAGATTTACTTTTTATTTCTCATTCTCCTACTCTGATTTGATTGGCAATAAATTAAATTAATTTTCCCAAGTTAAGTCCATTTCAGCCATGATGGCAATTGGTGAGTGATCTCTCCCTGTCCTTATCCCGATCCCTGAGCCTTTTGTTATGTTTTTTCTCCCCTGTGCAGCTGAGAAGGACAGTGATAAAGCAGCTTTGGGGGGTACCTGGCCATTCAGCCAGGGTAAACCCACCACCCAAACACTCAGAAGTTTGGAAACGTGAGAATGACAATTTCCTGTCCAATCTTCTCTGTCATTCCCTTGTGCCTGATGACAGGTTCATTAATTGCATGATCACCACTTTATACCCACAGAACCTTGGCATCACTGTGTGCACAGGACGGATGGTGCTCCCAGCTGTTCAGCAGCTTGGTTCAGCTCATCATTCAGCTTGTGACCACACATAACCTGCTCTGAAAAAAGAATTATTCCCTTGTTGGCCTATGATACTTAACAATGTAATACCTGAATGTGGCACAATGACTTTTTTTTTAAGTTATCTGAGGGAAAGGTGGTACTATCAGTCCTTCTTTCCAGGCAGGGCAGAGAATTTCTGAGTCATTAATGCCAAAAGAAAATACCAGTTTTGGATGCACAATTGAGATGGTTCTGATGTGATCTTCCAACAAATAAGAACCTTTTCTGCGCTTCATTTGTTCAGAGGACAGACCTCATTACCTGCATATGCAATGGTATATATGCTTAACATTTGTGTAATGCAAGAGTCTACCAGCTGAAAACCCAGAAAATGGGGGAAAAAACCAGTTAGCAGTCACTTGTAATAGCTTTGTTTTATGAACATCATGTAATGAACTCAGTGGTACAGACAGAAACAATTTTCCAGGGCAGATTCGACTTCATAAACTACAAAGCTGTCCCTTTTCTTTCTACGCTCCCCTGCCTTGTTCATGACACACCTTCCAGTCTCTTTAATTAACTAAACGAAGTGGTCCAAGAACCACTCACCGCATTGCTGCATTTGCTCTGCACACAGAAGGAGGAAGGGGCTGTGCCTTAGAAAGAGTTTGCAGTTTTACCGTCACCGATGGCATCACGTTGCATAGCTGCAGAGAGCTGTTTATGTGTTGGCTGAGCAAATGCAATTCTGGTACTTCTATCAGGGATAACAGGGATGGTAAACAGTGAAAGACTCTAGGCAGAGAAAAACCATGTAGCAACGGAATGCAGGAAGAAAGAGGGAAAGAAAATCTAATCATACTATACCTCTTTCCTGAAAATGGGTGGGGGTCTTTTCAATCATCTGTTTTTTCCAAACGAAGTAGTAGCTAATTAGCTAATGTTAAGAACGCTAGCTTATCTGCAAATTTAGAACAAGGACCCATAAGTCTTAAAATGATTTTGTTTCCTTGTCTAGAATACAATGCCTTTTCTTTCTTTTTTTTCTGTTGTCTTCTCATTCTTCCTTTCCCTGCTTTGCATTGCCTTGGCAAAATATATGCCTCTCCAAGAAAAGGACTAAAAATAACATTTCCCCTCTTTCTACTGGGAGTGGAGATGTAAGAAAATAATGTCTTATCAGAGTAAGCACCGAGTGAAAAGATTTTATCAGGGACTTGGCTTGACAAAGATAACATGTTATCAAGAGGGGAACTTGGCAAAGATAACACGTTATCAATATCAGGAGTAAAGCTTGGGGAAAATAATGTTTTAATACCTATTAGATTCTAAATAATCTGTGCTCCTGATGAATTGTTGTTTTCTCCAAGCCCCATTCCTGTAAAGATGCTGATGTTTTGGCAAACCACTTGTGTAGCAGTTGGGGAAGGGGGGTAGAAAGGAGAAAAGGAAGCTCCTTCTGCACAAAGCTAGAGGGATATTCTCTTACTTTTTAAAAGCTTTCCATGCAAGTAAAATCTGCCAGTGTGACAGCTCGTAAGACTCAAATGTTCAGACACCAAATGGATACTGCAGGGAAGGCTCCTACAACGCTCTGCAAGTATACTGCAGCAAATCCTGTAACAGAAGAGGGTCAGTACCTCTTCTGTCCTTGACCACTCCACCAAGGTGCTGCCTACAGTATTTTTGGCAGAAGCACTTCTCTACAGAGCCAGTGACCACCCATCACTTAGCAATGACTTTTTGTCACAAACCACCACATCACAACTAACAGTGCTCACTTGGGGGCACAAATAAATGACCCCTTTTAGATCAGTTGCAGACATCATCACTGTTCAGTTAGAGGTCACCATTCCCATAGCTTAGCTGACCCAAAGGGTCACCCAACACTTCTTGACCCCTGCGGTGCAAAGCATCCAGCTCAGTTAAGTGGTCAGGGGAGAGCTGGTTTGAGCTACCCTGAATGCCTCTGGCCTGAAGCATTCCTCTCTACCACCTTCAATGTGGGGAAGACAGAGACAAACCACTGTCTAGTGGGTGTCTATGCCCTGAAGCTGAAACCTTCTGCAACTCAATTATAAATTCTTCAGAGTTACAATCTGGGTGAATTTAAATAAATCGTGGCACCTCCTGGAAAACAAGAAATCCAGTTCATAGTAGGATGGACTACTAACTGCCATAAATGGCAGAATGTGGGTGAATGCCACTGGTTATTCATAGGAATGGGCAAACAGGGAATAATTAGAAGGGAAGCTGTGGAGGGACTGTAGGAGTGTGATGTGAATAATAAAGCACACTTAGGGAAAGGCATATGAATGATATCTGCTGGGTAAGTATTTGTAGCCAGCTGAATTTCCCTGGTGTACAGTAGGAGTGGGAGGGAAGACAATGGGATCTGTTAATCTGAAGATTTCCTATGGAGGAGCTGCATCTCTTTTTGTCATTAACCATTTGGGTATTTTGTGCCCGGGGATTTCTCCAGGTTCAGGTGTGAACTTGGTGTTAAGGTAACTTCTGAGGACCTGATATTGCAGAATGCCTAATCAACAGCAGGCAGCCATTATACCTCTCTAAGGTAAAGCATGTGTCCAAATGCATCCCTGCAGCTGTACGCAGTACTGTGACTATCATTCATGGCAGCAGGATGTAAAAGACTGAAACTGTTGGCTCCTGCTCAGTAAAACACTGTGGAAGAGATAGGAAGGGGAAAATGTAAAATACAGCATTTTACAGTTTTTTAAGAGTACAGAAAGTACAAGAAATAAATATCTATAAGCTTAGAAAAGATTATAAAAATACCTATAGGTTTCTACAATTGCCACAGTAACCGCAAGCATGAGACAAGTACGCTCAATCAAAGCCTGGTAGTAGTTAATTCAGATTGTGTGGCTTATGATTAGCCTCAGCTGCTCATCAATAGAGACTCCAGCTGATAATTATTAAGTTAAACTTCTGAGCAGTATTTGCATATGTAAAGCACACTTTCCCTGCTGAAGCAACAATGGATGCTATAATGCATTTCCTGATTGTACAGCACTTGGATTTGGGGAACCTGGGCAAGAGAGTCTGTTTTGCATATCCTTCCTTACCCTCATCAGGCCAACCATTCAGAAGAAATGCACTTACACACACTGACAGCTACAAGCTAGAGCAACAACAGTCCTAACCCTGCATAATAGGAGAAATGCCACCATTCACTTCAACCAGAATATCTCTAGTAAGAATAATACAAGACAGAGTTTTGCATATTCCTTGAAAACATTTACCTAAGCTTCTTTACAACCCAAAAACATGTAACAACTACTCTGTGACAAAACAGCCTGGTCTCTTTTAAAGACATGCAGAAACTCGTGCGGACAGATTCAGCCCATTAATTTCATAGTGACCTCCAGATGTGACTCCCTCCTCCAAAGGAATATTGAGTCTCATCATGTGGCTCTCTGTTTAGTCTTTTCTCACCTCACTTTCTCCAGATCAAAAATTCATTTCCTGAATATGATTCTTGGTCATCAATCATGACCATGCCCCACCCCCCTGGTTGACTGTAGTATCAAGAATACAGATAAACACACACACAACATGCACATTAAATTTAGATGTGCAAATCTCTACGTTTTTATAATTATATGACAGACAAGGCATGCCCAGATCTGCTTAATGCCAGAGGAGTTCAAAGGCACATCAGCTTTAGGGATAAGGAAACATGGAAAAGGATTAGGAAGATCTTTATGACATCTGTAACACAACAACCTGCTCCTGTGTAGCTACCGTACCACTTTGGTATAAGAGTCCATCACAGGCTTAGTATTAACAGACCTGAGTGGCTTTTTATCACATGACAACTAATAGCAAAGCAAAACATGAGCAAGTTTGGCTTTACTTAAACATAGGACATGGTTTAGAAAAAAGAGGACTAAGGAATGCAGGTGGTCAGCCTCTCTGAAAGCCAGCAGCATTTAGGCTTTTAAGTGATAGTTTAAAGTTTAGCTACAGAGAAATTTATGTGCATTGCTAGAAATAAACCTAGTAGCACTGTTACATACACTCTCAAAAGGTGATTTTCAACACATCTACAGAAAGGCTGCAGTATTAGTTCAGGTTGGTTGGTGCTGCTGAAAGCTGCTGGAAAGCTTGTTACATCCTTGAATATCCATTGGCAGAGAGATGCCAGCAGAGAACCATGCACTGATATTTCGATTGTGGCTGCTGGAAAAGACTGTCTGAATACTGACTGACCATCAAGGACAGTTCAAGAATAAATAAGTAAATAAAAAAAAAAAAATCCAAATTCTGCACCACACCATTTCTTTCTTAGCAGGAACCAGATCTATAAGAACTTTCAAATCTTACAGAGCTTTAGCCAACAGACACCAGTGCATATACACACACACACACATACATATATATATAAAAAAAGGCAAGTACCCATGAACAAATTTTCAAAACAATGAGTGCTCCTTTATAAATGTATCTGAAGATTACACATACAGACAGAAATATTGCAAGTTTATATTTCTAGTTTAATATGATGTTATGAAATAACATCAGTGTTATTCAGCTCATGACATAGCAGTGCATGTCATTAATATCTCCCAGTATTGAGTCTTCTATTTCCCCCACACATTCTCAGTACTTTTCATTTGCTGCATCTGTCATTTCAGCCACTTCAGTCCTGAAGAACAGTGAGAGGAAAATGCAAATAACTGCACATTCAGAACACATGAAGGCTGATCAGTGTTATGACATTATCTTCACTTGTGACAAGAGATAAAATAACTCAGGAGTTAGTTTCCTGTCCTCCTCATGAAGAAAAATGTCATAACAGATCGTCATGTACTATATACAGCAAAATTCTGACACACTTTGCAGAGAAGAAAGCATCACAGTGGTGATGCAGATGGTAGGTTAAATTATGGTTATGACATAAGAAATAAAACACACTGCATTTTACAATAGTAGATATAAGAATATATATTAAAAATCCTAGAACAACAGTTCACAAATTATCTAAAGGCAATTAGATTGTTTTCAAAGGTTATAATTACATTAAACAGCAAGGAGTTGCCCAGACAGTTCATTGGAATCCTAAATAGATTTTCACATTTTCTTATTTCTCTATACTTTCCAAATACAAAGCCACAGTTGGCCAATATACCGTGCTTGATAAAACAACACTTTTCCACTTAAAATCTCCAAAAGCCATAACATACACTAAAGGGAGCAATGAAATTAAAATAAACAAACTAGAAAATACACTGTTAATTCTCATGAAATCGCAAGTAAATCAACACATATCTACCCCTGGACCACAATCTATCTTTGGTAAACAAACTCCACTGACATGTAGTATGGATCCTCTTTTTTGCAATGACTTACTTAACATTTAACTTTAAAAAAAATACTAGCTTTAATATATTAGAGATGCTCCTTCTACAAAGATATAGTAAGTATGTACAGAACTGATTTTGTATCAGATATATCATATCTAGTAGATAAGGATTTCATTTCAACTGGTGACCTCGGTTTCCTACAAAAGATGAGGAAATTACTCTTTTTTATGATATTCTTGTTCTGTTACAAAAGTGAAGACAGCATATCAGAAACATAATCCTGTTTCAAAGTGAGTCAAAGGCAAAACTCAGTGACTTTGATGAAAACAAGCATAGGTCTAATATTTCATGATACTCTGCATGCATACAGCATGGTGCTGTTAGTCACTTTTATGATGCACCATAAATGTACACAGTGCTGTACTTTGGTAGGTTAGAATGTGGGCCATATCCCCCGTGCCCCATCACAAACCTGCAGAGCTTCCTGTGCAGCAAGTGAATGACAATTTTCATTTTTGAGGGGCCTCAAGTTTATTAAGGTTAAATACCATCAACAAACAGCAAGACTTAGATGTTCTGCCTATTAAGATTTTGTCTTGCAATAGGCAAGAGGTATCTTTGAGACTAATTCACGTTTTTGCTCCAGTGCACATAAGCATTTTAATATACGTTTAGGCTTCTAAATAAGGATCCTAAAGAGTATGCCTGTTCTCCTGTAAGGCGACACTGAGGTTAAGCCCCACTGACATGCTTACTTACTATTCTAAAATAAAGTTGCTTTATTCAGTCAGGGCAGCAGTGCTCAATATTCATGGGCTCTGTAAGCATCTAAATAAACATTTTCTCTTTTTTTCTCATAGATCTCTTGGCCAAGTTTTTGTTCTCTCTAAGGATTTCTCTGAAGAGTAGACTATATCATGAGGGGCCTCTTTAATAGACACAAATGAAATACTACAGTGTGGCACTTTTAATGGCACTTTTGTTAGACAGCCTGTGATCAGGGCTGATGGCCATAGGCTTTCTACTGTGATGTATACAGTGAACTAATCGATGCCTATGACATGTTTTTGTGTTGGGGTAAGGGGAAGATGAAGGTGGAAACATTTACAAAAATTCTTGTATTTAAGAGTAAATGGGTTGGGTGTAGTGGGCAATTACAGTCTTGCAATTGTCCTTTATTTCTGTTTATAGGGTTCCATTAAAATATCTATCCATCTTCCCTTGTTAGTCTAAGTATGGAATTATCCATTTCTATCATTTGAAATACCTTTTGTTATCTTAAAGTCCAAGTGGAATAGATGGAGACTTCTCCAAATTGTTTCATATTAAAAACCTCAAAATCAACACACCTTATGCCTAAAGAACAACCAGACATGGAAAAAACCCAATAGGTAAGCTATATATATAAAAGGTCAAGAAGAAGCAATGGCAAAAAAACCCCAATCAACAAACAAAAATCCTCCAAAACAAAACAAAGAGT
>VZTU01005186.1:12765-24017 GCA_013400835.1 Zapornia atra | reverse complement strand
CCACCTGGAGTACAGCATCCAGCTCTGAGGTCCCCAGCACAGGAACGACGTAGAGCTGTTGAAGCGAGTCCAGAGGAGGGCCATGAAGATGATCAGAGGGCTGGATGGAGCACCTCTCCTGTGCAGAAAGGCTGCAAGAGTGGGACTTGTTCAGCCTGGAGAAGAGAAGGCTCCAGGGAGACCTAATTACAGCCGACCAATACTTAAAGGGGTCCTACAGGATAGTGGGAGAGGGACTGTTCACCAGGGAGTGTAGTGATGGGACAAGAGGCAAAGGCTTCAAGCTGAAAGAGGGTAGGTTTAGGTTAGATGTTAGGAAGAAATTCTTTACTGTGAGGGTGGTGAGGCACTGGAACAGGCTGCCCAGAGAGGCTGTGGAAGCCCCATCTGTGGAGGCTGTTAAGGCCAGGTTGGATGGAGCTTTGGGCAACCTGATCTAGTGGAGGGTGCCCCTGCCCATGGCAGGGGGGTTGGACCTTTGAGGTCCCTTCCAACTCAAACCAGCCTGTGATTCCATGATCCCACCAACACATGCTTTCCTGGGGCATTGAGGCTTCTCCAGTCCTGCAGGGTGACGGAATGCAACTGGAACATCAGTTTGCTGTTTGCAGCGTTACTCAGATTAAACCTGTGCCAGAAGTTTAATATGCTGTCTGTGAAAGTAGCCCTGTTAGTGGCCACAGTCCCTCGAAGATGAATATTAGGCTCCACCACCCCCCGCCATGAGACCTATAATGTAATTCAGAAAGCAGATCTGACAACTGTTAAAATACTAGTTATCCAAGTAAATAGATTAAATAACAGAGGAGCAAAATAGAGCAGTTAGTTTTCTAGGAGAATTGTGAGTACAAGTGTTAGATGAAAATGCCACCCCTGTGATTCACAGCTGTTTAGTTTACCAGGTCTTGCACTACGCTTGGCCAATGTTGGTTCTGTTCTTTCAGCAAAACTCTGTTCTTTGGTTTTGTTTCCAGTTTGCATGCACTTTTGTTTTCGTTTGGGAAGTCAGCATATAGACAGGCAGTCTGCTATAATAGTGGGTTGTTCTGATTGTAAAATACTTGGTGTAGGCACGAGGAGGAGTAGGGAAACTTGCTCTTATCTGAAAAATGATTAATAGAAATCTACAATAATGAATGGTGGATGTATGCGTGCTGTCCGTAATCAAGATGCAAATTGTTCTCTAGATTATTCTTATCTGCTGCACTGCCACTGAGCGTCGGTAGGACGTAAGACCTATAAACCAACCTGTGAGCCTAATTTCTCAACAGGATGCTGAAAAAGAAGATGACTGGAATAAAAAATACGTTTTTTTTCATTTTCACATGCTCTTTATTAGTCTTGGGCCTTTCTAAAATTTCTAAAAAAACATTTAATCTTTTCCTAATAACATTTTTCTAAACATATTTTTGGGAAGCGGGTAATAGGTTTTCTTTAAAATAAGAAATAAATAATGTTTGATCTTTCAGCCTATCTAAGCATGTATTATTAATCTTTTTGTTCTTGGCAAGTAAAAGGAGTGTTGTCAAAGTGAAGAGGAAAAAATACCTTTCTGGGAATAAGGTGAAAGCACCTAATATATATTTTATGCTGATAAATAATAAATGAGAAAATAGTATTTATGTTCTGGATAGCTGCTTTTTTTAAAAATCTATTAGACTAATAAACACATAGAAAAGCAGTGTTCTCCTGCTTTTGTAAGTGCTAACAAGCCTAAAAACAGTGAGGAATATATGTGTTCTGTTACCTCAGTGATGACCTGTTGTGCTTTTGAGGCCTTTGGGCCCTGGTAGTGTCAGATCAGCATTTTAACTGTTTTCTTTTTTTTTTTTTTTTTACTCCTGCTGCTGTTGCTGATGGGCACGATTTGAGAGAGGAAATGGAGTTATGGAAAGTGAAGTGTGGGGATACTTACCACTGGTTCAAGGAAAAGTACACAAATGAGAGATTTACGCCTTGAATGCAAGTTCGTGTCACATTTATTTGGAATGCTGTGACATAAGGCAGTACTTGTACCTTAATGGTATCTCAGAGACCCTTCCACATGAAATGCTTTTATTTATTTAAAAATAACAGCTGAATTTAGAAGATGAAAGGCAAACTAAGTAATAGAAGTTTAGCAGTAATTTTTGGCAATCCATTAAAGCCAGATTTGGGGACATTGAAAGCTATGAAAGTTTGTTACTTGAATTTTCTGTAATTGACACAAATTCTTTCTGAGGAGCTGTAATATTTTAGCAATCATGTATTCTTTTTTATTGTAGCTGAGCCCTGCATTTCATCATGTGTAATAGTAAATAAGTTACTTGGCTTTCATTTGATTTTTCTTTTTTTTTTATGGTTTTACTTGAAGATATTCTATTTCTGCAGTTCTAGAGGAACACTCCCCCTCCCCCAAAAAAAACCCCAACCCAAACCTTCATGCTTTTTCTGCCTTTCATTCCGAATGCACAAATATTTAATTTTCAGATTGTCCATAAGGAGGTGGTTGAGAAGAGTTTTTTGGAAACTTTGTTGGAAACCTTTCTTGCAGCCGGTTCCCTGTCTTACCGGAGGTGTGTAGTGTTCAGGTAGGACTTCACGCGGCCCGGTGGTTGCACATGTATGTTCTGGAGGATGTGGCAGTGTCCCGGTGTACTGTAGGGCTCTGCCTCCAGGTCTGGTAACAAAAGTTACTGGCTGAAGTGTTGCATTTCAGACACTAATCCAGATAGCTCACTTGACAGAATAAAGCTAATCCATGCCTTGTTAGAAATGCTGCCTTCAGCCTCTGAAAGATACAAGTACCCGCACGCCTGAGCTCCACAGGGTTCCTGGTGCATCAGAGTACAAGACCAGGAGGGTTTGACTTGGGGGATCTGAGAGTGGAAGACCAAAGACTTTTCTGCCCCTGTCTTCTAGAAGTAAAGGGTATTTTCAGTCGATTCACAGTAAATCCAGCTTCTGAATTTCTCATATTGTGGACTAAATAGTCATAAATAAGAAGGTGGTTTTGATATCTTTATAAAATGGGTCCAAGTTAATTGAAGAGATTGGAAATTATTCTGAAAGATTCTTTTGGAATATAATTGACAGTATGACAAAATATTAATCAAGGCTTTATTGTCTATTATTTCTCCAGGTCTTTTAATATGATCTGCATTTTACTGGGATCTGAGTGTTTAAATTGCCTTTAATTAACAAATAGTTTTGTAGTTCTCTTGTTAATAAGCTATATATGCTGTTACAGTTTTTGAGATAAAGTCTGTGTGTCAGGTTTGGTATGTTATATTTGTTTTTTAATGGTGTTATTTATACATATGCAGTAGTTTTACTGTATGCTTTACAGTAATGTTGAGGTAAAGACAGGAGTGAGCTATATTAATAAAATTGCTCTTTTCAGGATGAGGTGGTATAGTTAAACAGTCAATAAAATAGCTATTCTCTGGAGGCTCCTAAAACTTGCAAACACAATTCAGCTTTAAAATTGTGCTACTGCAAATAGAACAAGTGCTAGGGATAATTGTTTTACCCGTTTTCTTTTAATGTGGTAGAAGCAGTGTCGTGATGCAGAAAAATATTAGTGCATATTAAATTAAGCATGTTCTACATCAAGAATGAATGGAAGCCCATGCTAAATGCTAAGCAAGGGACAGTGGCTTATATGAGCAACGCAGCTATTCCTGGCATTATCACTTTAATACGCTCTTCTGTAGATCTCAGGATAAGTTTTAATAGAATTTATCATATCCCAAAACAGACAATAGCAATATTTTTAGCACTAGCAGAATTTCTGTGATATTTTTTAAAAATCTTCATTCGTTTCCTATTAGTTGTGGTGTAAGGGATTCTGCTACCATTAAATTGGCAAGAGTAGTTCTTGTATAAAGGTTCACAGAAGTGCTTGGCGATGCCTCCTCCCCTCAAAAAGAGTGCAAGCAAAGATTGTTGTTCGTGTCACTCTTTATGGTTTATTTCCCATTTTTGTCAGAGTATATATGGGTTTGTTACAGCTAATGCACTGCGAATTACCTGTTCTCTTACTATTACAGATCACTTGCTCCTTATTTCTGGTATTACAGTCTTTTGGCAGTTTCAGAAAATAGCACATAAAAATACATTTATTTGGCCCTTAATCCACTTTAGAAATGGGGTGGAAAACTGACCCCTCCATTTTTGCCTGTAAACTTGTCCATGTATAAGCACTAGACTGCAGCTAAAATTTCTGAACCCTGTTGTAGAAACAGAACTCTGTTTCTGTTTGATCAGGAACTGATGTGAAAGGAGCAAGTTCAGGATTGATCCTTCTGAAGGTAGGCTCTGAAGTCTCAAATTTAGAGCTGTGTCTTTATGGCGCAAGTCCTTTGCTTGTGCCTTCATATGAGTAGACAACTGTGGAAAATATGCTACATTTCAGGTGAGGACTTTGGAATCACAGTGGACACGGAACTACTTTGTTTTCTTGGTGAAGGAAAGAGGTTTATTTATGTGACTAGTACAAGTCTGTTGATGGGATAGTACTTTGCTCATAGTCAATATACTCAGGACAGTTATTGTAAGAGAACTAATTAGCTATCAGAAACTATATAAAAAAAAAGCACACTTACAGTTGGCTCAATATAGAAGAGATAGACTTTTAAAGATTTCCTTTCTCATGATTTGTGCTGACATTTTCCTTTTAGTGGCTTTTTTTTTTTTTCTTTTAATAGTAGTTAAAAATTAATATATATCTTGGTAATTGACAGGGGTTTTTTCTATAAGGCAATGGCTCTGGACCAGCTAAGGAGCTGCTAAGGAGCCTCTTTGGACCAGCAATCCAGTTCCTTTAGCAGTAGTTAAGAAGGGTGATAAAACAACTGTCTTACTGTGGAGTTGGCATTTCAGACTTAGAGAAAAAGACTGTCTTCCTCCTGTGCTGGCTGTGATGTGCTGTGCTCTGGCATAGTAGCTGCAGGAGATAAGCCTACTTGGTTTGCTTACCTCACAGTCAATTCATGTGACAGGCCCCAAAATGGTGGAGTGTCCATGAGGTTTATGTGGGATTTTCCCTCCACGTTTTTTTCTTAAAGTTTTAGGAGACATTTTATTAGAGGATGACTTTTTCAGGTACTCAGGAGGATTAATTTTACCTGGGACAATAAAATGGGCTTATTAATTTACTGAAATGTGTAAATTCAATTCCTGGCTTTAATTTATCATTACAGTCTTTATTACGTTCCCGCAATGGTAAGAGTGTTTGATGGGTAGTTGCTGCTGGGTGTCTGACCTGTGTCACTTTGGAGCTGTGGTGGTGAAGTCGCGTAGCCCGTTTTTGATGCTCACAGAAAACCGGTGAGACCTTACAGCCACACAGGGTTCTGCTGACAGCAGCAGTTGCAGATAGAAATGCGAATGCGTAAAGAACATCAAGGCAGTGGCTTTGCTGATGGCATTTTTGAATATGCTAAATATGCATTGAACTCTGGCAAGCCAACAGCTTTAACTTGCCTTTTTTTTTTTTTTTTTTTCCCCCTTGGGCAGGAGCCAAATTCAAATAAAAGTTGTGATTCACTATGGGGCACTTATTTATTTATTTATTTATTTATTTATTAATTACTTGTGGGAATTATATGAGTTCATTAATGATATTCAGATTTTTATCTGGCTCAAATTAGTGCACTNGTTAGCTGTATAAAGCAAGCTTGATTTGCAGGGCTGCTGCTCGGGCTTTTGCCATGTAGCTTCCTGCCTGTAGGTTAGGTCAATATTCGCTGTTTGCTGTTGCTTCTGTGTGTGCCTGAATTTGGCTCTAAGTGGGCAACAGTTAATTTCTGAGGACTGCTGCCACATCTGTGTTGACAGTTGTCTTTACAGTCTTGACAGAAAGGACAATGAACGGCTGCAAGAGCTTGTTTGCTCTTTCAGCCTATGAGGTGTTTCTTCAGAGAGATTTAAAGGTTGGTGTGGTGCCTGCTGTGCTATTCTCTGCCCTTCTGCCAACGAAAAATATAATAGCAAAGCAGAAAAAAAAAAAGTAGGGTTGGGTTATTTTTGTGTATTTCACTGGGGCAGTTTGGTTAAATTTTAGTGCTATGGTTTGGAAATAATGCTAATCTCTCAAAGACAGTTTTTACAGCTAAGTACGCCATTGGATTCAGGTTAAATATGGTACGGCTTTTATTCAGAACTGAGTTATATGTAAAGCTGCATGTGGTCATGTTTTTCCCTCCTTTTATGATAATAAAAAGAAAAGCAGAGCTGAAATACTAAACTTATTAGTTTGCTTTAAGGAGAATACTCTTTTTTGCACTTAAAACTAATGATCAATCACAAATGTAGAGCATAACAACAGGCAGAGGCCCCCTAACCCTTTTTGCTTGACTGAAACTTAGATTAATACTTTCCTTTATCATAAAACGGCATTTTCGGTTTTTCATCACAGATGATTCTCACATTATTCTAATAATCCTCAAGTGAAATATTGGTGACGACAAATTCAGATAATAAAAGCCTGAGGCACATCTGGGATGGTGCATTCTGAGGCAACTTACTGATCCTTGTGCCACCTTTTCCACTTTTTTTGTAATGTGGTTATTATTTTACCCTCTTAGTACTACAAAGAAAATTGGCACCCTTATGAGATGTAAATACCAAGTCACAGCCTCCACCCCTCTCACATGTGAACACAAAAAAAAGCGAGCAGAAACCCTTGTTCCCATTTCCATTCCTGGTTGGAAGCCAGTGTTCAGCGCTGCTTGATGGGGAGTTAAGATCTTTGGTTTTTTCCAGGGTTGTGGAATGGCCCAGGACGCTACAGTGCCCAAACTGAACTTTGAGTATTGGTTGGATAAAGCCATTAAATGGGGTCAAGCCACCACGCTGGAATCCCAGCAGGATGTGTGCCGTCACTTGCCCCAGCTCCAGGAGTTTCTGTGTCAGATTTACGAAGCTCTAAAACAAATGGTAAGTGACTGTAGAAAGGAAGAGTGGCCTGTTTTGAAGACACCCTTGAAACAATCTGCACCATGTTTTGACAAAAACAGAAGCTAACAGTAGCAAAGAGGTTTGTGTTATTGACCTAATGTATTGCTGGATCAGAGAAGCAAATTGGGGAAACAGTCACTGGTAATGCAAACAGGAGTGTGCTTCCTGTTTCCCTGATTTATTGTGAAAGGAGCTTTTTCTTCTTGATTGGTGGTTGTCACGTGAGATTTCCCAGCCAATGCTCTAACCTCTTTAAAAAAACTCTTTAAAATAAACAAGAATTTGATTCTGGTTGTCAGGTCATAAATTGGATTATTTAAAGGCCTTAACATGCAAAACTGTAACTGATCCTTTAAATCTTAGAGGGTCTTTTGACACGTTAACCCCAGTGTTGTGGCCCATGTAGTGAATTCTAGCAGCATGGTCAGATCTCTGGCATGTGCTGCTGGCTGCTCTGTTTGGTAATTTAATTATTGTTTGCACTAGCTAGAGTGCTTTTTTTTTAAAAAAAAAATGTATGTTTAGTTGTTTACATGTTGCGTATATGTTTTTCTGAGTGTGGCTTTTTTCAGTATATGTATTCATGCATGTGTGCAATTAGCTTTAGAAATGCTACATTATGGCATGAGGCTGACTTATGAGAGTATTTCTTTTTAAATATTTGTATTATCTGAAGACTGCAGAAGACTTTTTTTTTCCTCTTGAACTTAATATAACTTTTAAATAAAAGATTTCTGGGGACTAGTTTTGCTTCCTGTATTTATATATGTCTTTTTCTGAAGATAGTTAAAAACCAAACCAAAACAAAACCCAACAACTATTTCTAATGTTGCTACTTCAAGTAATCTGAAGCTTGGCCTGAAATGGACCTTGTGAATATGGCCCCAGAAAGTCTAGAGCCAGCCCCAAACGTGAGACAAATGTAAGGAATTTATTGCAGCACCAGGAGATGGTTACCGTTGCTGCTACTTGCATGTTATCTCAGCACAGCACCATTTTTAAAAGCCTTCATTTATGAGATAGTAAAGCTACAAAAATGGAAAAATAAGACTGATTACACAGGATTGTATATAAACTACATTGTCTACTCCTTTTATAGTGAAGCTGCTTTCTATTTGGTTAAAAGTTAAATTGCATTTTGTTACTGGCTAGTCATGCAAGTTAACTTTGAGAAAGCAAGCAAAAGTAACAGAAGGACATTTTTATGCCACAGTAGGTATTCATTCTCAGAAACTCTGTGAGACAGCATGTTAAAGCAGTGAAAAACGACAAAATGTAGTGTGTGCTTTTATTATCATGAGATCTTGGTTACTCTTTTCTGATTATTGGATGTCAGAGAAATGAACAAAATTTCTACCGTAATTAAGTATTAGGTGAGGAAATTACTTACTTAAGCTTTAATTTATTTGAATTTTGACATTATAGCCAATTTCAGGAAGTTCTGCTTTTATTATATACCTGCAGGTGTTTTGCTTCCAGAGCATTTCACGACAAAAACATTGGCATTGTAATTTACAACAATCTGTATCATTAACAGCTCTCCTAACCTACTTTTGATGTGCGGTTTATTTATTATCTTTTTGTTTGTTTTTTATGTTTCAACAGGATTCAATTGCAATAGCAATCCAGCAGTACCCTTTAATTGGCCAGCTTCTAGGAAGGCTTTGTTGGAATCCATTTGTTGTAGGATATGGTAAGAGCATGTAATGCCATTTCTGCAGCAGTTCCATAAACTTTAGGATTAGGAAAATACAACTTGTTACATACTTTGATTTTTTTTTTCCATAAAAACACAGCATTCTCTTTTACTTAAGTAAAATTTTGAGATTAAAAGGTTAGCCAAGTTATTTAAAATATGTGGCACTGAGAAATCTTAACTTTACTTTTGGAGCTAATTAATTTCATGGATTAGTTACAGAATCTTGACTTGGGAGCAGTAGGTTTTAAATCCAGTGAGTGTTTATGTGCATCATGATTCCCATTTTTCTTATTTTCTTTTTGCATTAATTACATTTTTGTTAGGTTTTCCAAGTATACAAAATTTGATGTTTCAGATTGCTTTCAATCGAACTTTCATCCAGTTACACGTCACAACATTCTATGTCTTGATATAGAATTAATTTTTCTGATCTTTGGTTTGTTTTATGTGTATTTTCCCCATTTTGCAAGCTAATGAAAATGCATGTAGACTCAGAAGCAAAACAGAAATGTGGTGACATAGGAAAAAGGTATGAAAAAACCCCAAAGCCTCTTACTGGCTGTGTATGTATAGAGGTTAGAATAACGCAGAGAAAAGAAATTGGGGACAGGAAAACTGTTGGCAGGGAAGAGACTCTACTTGTGTTACCTCACCAGTAGTATGTTTGTCAGGAACTGAGATGTTGATATGTTGATAAATGACTCAGGATCTACTTTTAAGCAGAAGACTTACTCTGAGCTACTCTATGAGCCCCTTAAAATAATATTTTGCCAGACATCAGCAACTACTACAATTTAAAAAAAAAAAGTTGTGTTTAGTTTCTTTTGCTTTATGCTTCCTTTTGGGGAAATACAGGAAAGGACAATTTTTGTGTTCACCTGGAAGGGTTTATTAAGTCAAGCACAACATTAGGCTAAAGCTGTCATATGTCTTCTGGTTTGGCATTATGTTCTAGTCAGCTCCAAGCACAGGCAGAATGAACTTGTCTGCAGAGCACATGGTAGATGTGTGTGTCATGTCAGCATTTCCTCTCTGAAAGGAAAATTTGGGAAGGAACCACAGATTTAAGCATAGATCAGTTTTGCAGAGCAGCTAATGCATGCTTTTGTGACACCTTTTGAGAAAAGCCTTTCATCCTTAACAGACCTCTTTTTAAAGCAGTTCCCTTTTTAATCATAGTTACAGTTTTTGAGAATGTTGGTGACTGTTGTTGTTTACAGTTACACATGTGCTTTTCTTCTAAATTTTTGTTTGGAATATACAGGTCTTTCAGATGTCAGTTTTTCTGATCTAACAATATATTGTGGTATAGAAAGTAGCTTCATCTTTGTTTTCATCAAAGTTGAAAGCCATCTGTTTCTGCTTTTGACTCCTTTTCACAACAATACCAGCAATACATTCTTGGTTTCCTCTATTTCTTTTCTCCTCTTAGCTATTCCTCAGCATTTTCTGAAGCAAGAAAAACACTTTTTCTGCAGGTTGTTCATTACGTCTTCAGAGTTTTGCTATAGGTGGGTTTTTTCAGTCTCAAAGTTGCAAGTAAGCCAATTCAGAGAACTTCACTTGCTCAGAATGGAATCCTTCACTTTAATACTTAAAGATGTGTCAAGGAGATATTTCTGACATCAGTAGACCTGAAGATGTCTTCTTATATGTTCCCACCACTTCCTCTTTTTAGAGCCACCTGAGTGCTCTTTGGATTGCTGGCATTTTAGATTCAGCAGATTTTCACTTTTATTTGGCACTACTTCTGAAGATATTGTTCAAGATAGTGCTGGCTATAGCAGATGCTGACTCTCAAGTGGTTTTCATATAATTTCTTATTTGGATAAATAGCTCATTCAGGCATGTGTCTGAGACCAGGCCACCCTCACAGTAGAAGGAACTAATTTTGTTCAATTCAGTCTTTCATAGTAATAAATGGAGGAGGAAAAACATTATACTTCTGCATCATGTCCAAACCACAATACCTATCACCTTAGATGAATGTCTGTTGGTGCTGGAAGTTGACATGGCTGACCACTCAGTGCAGGAAGCGTGGTCTCCAAGGGAAAATAATCTCCTCATAAACACTCCTGAGCAGGAGGTGACCAAGTTAGCCTTATTTAAAACGCTAATGTGAAGGAAGCACGACTGAACAAAATCTCATGGCTGTACTTGTGGTCCTAAACCACAAGGGATACATGAGGAATTCAGTCTTGGTAAGGAATTCCAGTGTTTTTTCTGTGAGCTGGGGGATTATCTTCTCAGTAGGACCCTCCTGGTTTGAGTTTTGAGCCCAAATGTCTTGAATCCTAAACTAATACTATAAATGCTGGGGAATTTCTTGGTGGCTCTGTATGTCAGTATCTGTGTATCAGCATGCATGCTTATGTATGCATTCATTTCCACAGAAAGTTCTGTTTTAACTAATCAACGTTTTCTCTTATATTTCAATAAAACTTTACAACAAACTCTAAAAAGAGTATTTCTGGCTATAAGATTAGGGTTTTCTTATTAGTTCCTTGCGTTTGGCCCCATTCATGACAGGGTATTTATAAACTGACTGTATCATAAGATGATTGAGACCACACTGTTATGAGGAAAACATTGCCCCTTCCCCAACCCCCCG
>VZTU01005184.1:523945-568515 GCA_013400835.1 Zapornia atra | reverse complement strand
CCCGCTCCGTCCCCGCGCTGCGGCAACGCCGCCTCGCCCCGCTTCTCCTCCTCGGGGAGCTCACGCTGGCCTTTCCCCGAGCTGCGGTCGGTTCCCTGCTGCGGGGGCAGCTCCCGGCCCCGTGCCGCGCTGCCTGTCGCTGCTCCCCGCCACGGCACAGCTCTCACCGTGCTGCCTCCTGCTCCTTCGTGCCGCTTAACCCAGTGCCCCGGTGAGGCACTGCTCCGTGCATCCCTTGCCGGGACAGGCGCCGCGGGTGTCCAGGCTCTGCTGCACCCCCTTCCTCTCCTACCCCAGAAATGCCTTCTCCTGCCCTGCTCACCGCTCTCTGGGTCTTAGGCTTCAGGACGCAGCGTACCCATTTGCCCTCGCCGCAGCTCCCCCACACCATCCAAACACAGCTGCACCGTCCAGTTTTTGATTGTTTTTCCTCATGCACCCCTTTTTCTTCCCCTCCCAGCCCACATCATTCATGACGCCCAAATACAGGCTTTGTGTTTCCTTGCCTGTCCTCCCTGTGCATCCCTCCCCCTCCCTTTCCCTTGGCATCGCTCAGTCCCCATTCCCGCCAGGTAAACAATCCTATTTGTCACCTGTCAGGTCCCTGTGACTCCCCTGATTAGCTTGTCTGGGGCGGGGGGGAGGCAGGAGGGGGACATTGCTGCAAGGCTAACAGGTCCTCCCTGGTCTGGAGAGGCTGTGGGGTTCCCGTTGCACGGCCCTCATTGGAGATGGGTCCTGGCCCTTCCTCTCACCGACTGTTTTGCCGGAGGTCTGAGCGGTTTGGGCTCCTGGGGCTGCAGGGACACTGTGTTTGGGCCACACTCTGTTCATCGAGAAACTTGGAGGCAGGACTTTTCCAAGGGCTTTTACAAAGGAATTTTGTTGGGTTCTGGTTTAGATGCTCTTAAATAAATGAGACTTGGTGACCACTTGATGGGTAAATGAGTGTAATTCTGCAGTGGGCAGTGGAATTAGACTGGATTTAATGTGAGGGGAGAGGAGTCAAAGCAGCACGCCTCTTGCCTTGCCATGTATGTCGGCCTCAGGCATGGCGTGTAGGAGCTCTGTCCACTATTTCAGTAGGTTTCCTGGGTGAGTCTCCTTTTCCTGCTTGAAAACATCACCCCAAACTTGTCACCTGGTTCTGTCTGTGCCAGGGCTATTCCACCACTGATGTCTGTGGTTCCCAGAGGAAGCCATCAGCTCCTGTTCTGTTTGAATGGTCCCTTCTGGCCTGAAACATCATAAAACCAGAAACTGTCCCGAGCTGAGTGTGTTGCTTTCACAAAGGTAATTTCAGAGAAACACCCCATCAAAAAGTGCCAGCCTCCTCCCTGGTCTTTTTTGCTAGGAAAACCAGGACTTTTGGGGGGGCTTGTGGCCAGTGTGGATAATTATCAGAAGATCTGTTTTATGGGAAACGATGACCAAACGTCCTCACTAATTGTGGGCGTGCTACCACAGCTTTTGCATGCAAGAGCCTTGCTGCTGTCTGAATGTAGCGTGCCGTTAATTCTTAGGAGGAGAGAGTAGTTCTTACACGCTTGCAAACTTAGTACGCTCGTAAGCTCTGCTGCCACCTCCCTTCCACACCACCTTCGGCTCCGTGCCCAGTCTTTCAGCCTGGCTGTACTCTGCAAGGTCCCTGGGGAAGGATGTGGCGGCGGAAGTCTGGTCCTGACACCAATGTGCATGTCATGGTGGGATCCACGGTGCTGGTGAAGAGCTGTGGGCCCACAGCACACGACATATGTGGTGCACTGTAAAGCTGGCCAGCTCAGAGGGATCCTCTGAGCAAAACAAGGGGTGCTATCTGCTGTGCCAAACACTTTGGCCTTGTTTCGGTTTTACTGCAGCTTTTTAATAGAAAATACAGGGAGAATTGGTTTCGAAAGCACGGCAGCTTCTGCAAAAGATGAACCTGGAGCAGATTTGGGCGCCGGCTCTGCTGCTGAGCCTCAGCTGACGACAGTCGTAACTTTGCGGTCACGTCTGTTGAAAAAATCCCAAGTTTTACTCCTCCTTGTTGCTACGTGACAGACCCAAACAAACAGGAGGGTGACCCTACAACTCCCCCAGAACCTGCCAGACCTTCCCAAGACTGGGGGTTAGCTGGCAGGGGTACCAGGGTTTGGGATATTCCTGGGGGCTCTGCCTGTTGCCCCAGCCGGTCAGGCTCTGCGCTGCCCCTGCACAATGTAAACAGACTAAAAATAGCAACGGCATGTTTCTTGCCATCAGCTTTGTGTCTCTCTCCTTCTCCAAATGGCCAGATTTCTAATATCCGTCCTGTGCGGTTGCAGTTGGGGTTTTTTCCTGGCATCGCTTGGTTCTCCTGGGCTGTGGATGGAGCAGCTCCTGTGTGTGCTGGCCTCCTGAGCCGCCTTGGGAGGGTGGGGAGCAGCTGAGGTCCTATATGTGTGCAAGGCTTCAGACTTGAACGTTTTACATTAAGCCCATTTGCTTTTTTTTTTTTAACTTCTACAAAACCACCCGGAGAGAAGGAACCCTTCCACTGGCCCTTACTTGATGTGGATTCTAAGTGATGTTGTAGTAAATACCAAAACATTCCCTGGGTGTTAGTGCCAAAGGAACACAGTTTTGGAAAGGTTTGTGTCCCTTTGGGTTCCTTGGGCTCTGGTGTCCGGCTCTGATGCAGGCTTGAAGGTTTTCCTATTCCAAGGTGATCTGGACCAAACCATCTCCCCATTGCAACCTTCCCCTCCGAGGGGATGCTCCTGGTCCTTTCTCTTCTGTCTCCTAGTGCAGGACCAAGGGAAGAGAATTCTCTTTGAGCCTTTTTTTTTATTATTATTATTCTACCAGCTCTGGCTGCAATTAACCCCAACTCTGTTTTTCTTTAGTGCAGTTTTGTCCAGAAGCTACTGGAGAAGTTGGAGGAGGTGGCTGGAAAGCACAGCTGGGGGAAAAATGCTTCTGAAAGCAGGCTTAAGTCAGCTAGCATGCTGCTGTTTTACGGAGAGTAAATGAAGTGTGAGGGCCAGTTAACACCACCTGGGCAGCCAGATTTGCTTCCAGGGGGACTTTTCCACCAGCACCTGGTGAAAAAGTGGCCGTTTTGATATGTGCCTGCCCTCAAAACAGTGTGTTTATTCAGGAAGGTGGCAGATGTAGGGCTTGTTGGTGACTTGTTGGGCATCTTCCTAGCCTCGGGATGCGACTTCTGCCAGTATCATGTGGCCTCACTGTCGAGGTGGCAGCTCTGAGTGGGCAGCAGATCCCCAGGTCCGTGCCAGGCTGGGTTTCTCGTGCTGGAGTTTTGGCCGGGCAGTTTTGGCTGCAGCCTCTGGAGGGCACTTGTGCTGTCGCTGTACACCCTGAATTATTTTGTGTCCAGCTCTGTGTTAGTGTCTTTCACTCGGGACAGGTTCTGCCCTCACGTGTGCGCTCCGGGGGAGCGATGCGTGTGCGCTCCGGGTGACGTCGAGGTTGGCGATCTTCAAACAGATCTGTACTCTGGGACCAGCTTGCAGGATTAGGACCTAATAGCTTTAAAATCCCTGTGAGCCCTTTTGCCACCCGGTGCGGATGGCATGTATGGCCAAGGAGGCTCCTTTATCCCTGGCACCAGAGAGAAAAGTCCTGTGGAAAGCAGCCACCTGAACCCTGTTACTACAGGGATGGTTTTAAAACACATGGGGATCTTTTTTGAAGTTGTAGTATGGAAATGGCCGGTGTGTAACTTTCTCTGTATCCTTCTTTTCTCCCTTCAGCTCGAGGTTGGCAGTGATGAAGAACGTAAATTAAATGTGAGGTAAGCTGAGCAATTTGGCTCAAAACATCGTTTCTACTGTTGTTAATTGTTTGCTGTGTAGCTGAGTCCTGATCCTGTGGAGGAGCCCAGCCTCAAGCACGTATGCTTGCCTGGAGGGGATTGCATGATCTGTGGGGGACTAAACACTGGGAATGCCCTCTCCATTACAGTTGAGCTTTGAGATGAGCGTTTAATGAACTAAAAGCATAAAAGGGGGGTTGTGGGTTTTTTTTCCTGGTAGGAAGAAACTGGAAAATTGCTGGTCAGCTCTGGCCAAAGCATCTTTGTTACAGCAGCACCTCTGTCGTGGCTAAGGTCAGGGCTTTGGGTTGGGAAGGGAGGCACGCTGCTCGGGTGGGTGGGGAGAGCTCTGCTCATTTCCCGGCTATTAACCATTGGGAATTTGACTCCTTTGATATTGGGGTTATGTAGACTTGCTTTGTTTGGGCCAGGGGGAGGAGAGGGCTGAGACCCTCCTGGGAAGAACAAGGCTTCTCCTCCTGCTGTTGTGCAGAGAGCTGCAGTACTGATAAAGCCAGTTTGGAGGGACCCTGGCTTAACGGGGCTCTGTGTAATTATGTGGGTTGTTCACACTAAACCCTGCTGTTGCTGGCAGCTCTCACCTGTGAACTGCAACACAGCATAAAAATGCAACACAGGTTCAGTAGACTTGGTCCTTCCTCCTTGTTATTCCTTCTTACTTTAATTATCTGGCTTTCAGATAAAAGCAGAATGACTCGTGCTGCTGCTTGGAGTTCAATCTTGTTTCCATCTTGCTTTTTGCTTTGAGACCTCCTGTGGCAGAGAGAGAGAACCGAGAGGCTGCTGGCAGGGGGTATTCTGTCACGGTCTGATGGACCAGGCTAGGATGAAGTGGAGTTGGTCTGGAATCCGGTTAACCTCGTGATTTTTGGCACCGGCAAGCTGGTACAAGGATGCAGACCAGTTCTACCCTACAAGCAAAGTCAGAGAGGAGCAGAGTAAGTTTGCACCTTTACAGAGTAGGGAAGAGCCAGGTTTTGCCATCTCCCTGTCCCAGGAAGATTTGTTGTGGCTGCAGCCTGCCCTGGAAAGCCTGGCATCCAGTGGCTGTCCTGCTGGCACGCACGTGGGTCCAAAGTGGTGTCTGTTGGGTGGCTGTGTGGTCTCCTGTGTACAGACCTTTAATGGCAGTCTGTGATGTCATTCATTAGCTTATTTTCTAAAGAATGCGTTTTGTTGGAGAATTTTTAAAGCAAAATTCAGGATTCTCAGTTACGCTCCCAGCTTGGTTGTGGGCTCATTGTGCAATTCAGGGCTCAAGCAGGAGCTCTCTGAAGTCACAAATAGCAACTCATCCTTACTTCTTGTGCTGCTTCCCATGTTGTATTAAGTAATAACACGTAACTGAGCAGTGTGTCAGTCTCTTCTTTTGTGCGTGTGGTGCTTGTGCTGGAAGAAGAAACACAACTTTATCCCTCTGCATGACAAACCATCTCTGCCAGCATACAGATACCTCGCTGGGAGGTGGCTGGTTCTGTGCTGCCTTGGTCTGTCTGGCCTTTGTGCAAGCCGGGCATGTGTATCCATTGCTGGGCAGAGCGGCTGTGGGGGTGGATGTAGTGAGGCTGGGCTTATTAAAGGCTGATGCTTTTCTGCTGGCCGTTGAAAAACGCTGCAGTGCTGACTTTAGATACCAAGAGCTTGCTCTGTTCTTCAGGCTCTTGGGGCTGCTCTTCCCTCTACGTTTATCAGGGTAAGGATCTGGTAATTAAATCACTTGACAGACCTCGAGAATAGGGTGGCTTTTGTGCAGAGGCTTTGACGTGCTCGGGTGGAAGCACTGCCAAGGACCGAGGAAGACCTGTGGCTCCAGCACAGATGATAAACGAAGCTCTTCTCACTGGGAGGTGGGTAAATCCCATCCCCTTCCTGCCAGTGCCCCGAGACTTTACCCGGTGCCCATGGGGTGGCAGAATTGTTCAACTTCATTGCACTGCTTCTCCCAACAGCTGAGATCAGGTCTCCTCAGAGAAAAAGCCAAGCCAACCCGCAGGAACGGGCTATGGTGGTATTTATGAATCTCTAAATCCTTGGTGGAGGCTTGGGTGACAGCTGTGCTTTGTCATGTGTGTCCCAAGTGCAGGGGTTGGTGGCCCAGCGCCTGACTTTGCTCTGAGGTCCTGGTGGTTAGAGAAAGGAAGGGTTGTTGTAAACAAGACCCCGTCTTGCTGCCAGTTAATCACAGAATCACAGAGCGTTAGGAGTTGGAAGGGACCTCAAAGGCTCATCTAGTCCAGCCCTGCTGCCAGAGCAGGATCACCTAAACTAAATCGCACGGGGATGCGCCCAGGTGGGTTTGAATGTCTCCAGAGAAGGAGACGCCCCAACCTGTCTGGGCAGTCTGTCCCAGCACTCCATCACCTTCACAGGGAAAAAGTTCCTCCTTAAGATCTTCCATGGAACTTCCTCTGCTCCAGCTCGCACCCATTGCCCCTTGTCCTATCTCTGGACATCCCTGAGAAGAGCCTGGCTCTGTCCTCCTGACTTTCATTCTTTACTATTTATAAACATTAATAAGGTCATCCCTCAGTCTCCTCTTCTGTAAGCCAAAGAGGCCCAGGTCCCTCAGCCTCTCCTCATAAGGAAGGTGTTCCACTCCCTTAATCATCTTGGTGGCCCTGCGCTGGACTCTTTCAAGGAGTTCTATGTTCAAACTGCTTTTCATTGATAACAGGGTGAATGTGATGTTACACCTCTGTGATCTAACTTAGCCGCTTGCTGAACAGATCCTTTTGATTCCTTCATTCAAAAACATCCCAGGGTTTTCATTCGAGACTGCGCAGTTGGGTCTCAGCAGACCTTCCCTCTGCTTTCTGCCATTCCGAAATGCTTTGTCTGCTGTTTTCTCCCTGAAGCAGTTTCTACCCTCAAACAGACTGAGAGGACGTGTTCCAGGTTCAAAGATATTGTTGGTATCTGTGTTTTGTTATCCATTAATGTGCTTTTAAGTCTTTCCTTCCAAAACTTTCGCAGAAGCCTCCCTAAGGTGACACCCACACTCTTTCCAGCAGATAGCCAGCAGTCTGTTTTGCTTCCCGGTGAGTAATGATTCATAGCAGAAGGAAAAGTAAGAGTACAGACCCAAATCTAACAGCCTGGTTAGGCTCAGTGCAGCTGGTGCAGTTACGTCCAGTCCGTGGGAGCACTCATTGGCATGGACTCCAGCATGAGCTGAAGCTTGACAAGACCAGGGTCACCAGACAAACACATCAAGTTCAACACGTGCCTTGCGTGCGCAGTACCTGCCACCTCATCACAGAGCTGCTTTCAGCTTGGAGCGACCTCAGAGAAGATGATACCAAGTGGGGAGGAGATGGGGAGCAGAGCTGAGGTGTTTTCAAGCAGGCTGCTCTGGGAGGAGGGGGCACATGCAGTTTTTCCTATGCTGCCTTTTGGTGCAACCCCACTGATTTTACATCCCCCCCTCCCCGCCCTGCCATTGCTGGCTCTCTAGCCCCAAGCCAAAGGAGATGTTTTACAAAGCCAGTTGTGTTGTGAGTGTTGGCTGTTTCTCAGATGTGGTTGGCAAAGGCAGCGAGATAATCGCTGGTTTTAATTAGACACCCAAGAAAGTTTGTTTAGCCAATCTCTCTGTAATCTTTGCCATTATTGGCTTTCCAGTCGCAATCCAAATGCGGTCAGAAATGGGGCTGGGTGAGTGGTTTCAGGCATCTTCTGCAGGGAGGTGGAAGTTGAGCTGCTGCAGGAGGGCCCAGGAGGTAGCTGTCTGCAGCCTCTGATCAAGCCTTGAAGATCATTCTGGGAAGAACTGTTCTTGTTTGGCTCCACTAAACCCAGTTTAGGAGCTGGCAAGAGAGGCTGTGGGATGTAAAGGTTTTCAGGACTGGGTTTGTATATGTTTGCAGTCTTTTAAGGACATATGCTGCTCTCCTGCCTCTGCGTGCTGCATGGCTGAGCATGGAGACCTTCCGTCAAGAGCGCTGCCCGGAGCACCCGGCACATCCTGCTGAACACGGACGTGGTTGAGGAAGAGGAGGAGACTGGGAACCTTCCTGTCTTCACTGATGCCATGCTGTGTACCTCGCCAAGTTGCTTCATGTCCCCGAGCCCTTCTCTCCCATCGTCAGCCTGGCAGATGGCAGTTAGCTCATTTTCTGAAACACATGGGGTGAAGGCGAAGCGTTAGGTCTATTTGGCATCCAGACCTTTTGGCTCGGAGAGTCCTGTGGCTTCTGAGCTCTGAGGGACCTGCAGCTGGCTGTCATGGGGAGAAGGCACCCCATAACCCTCGCTTTCCACCTCACTTGGCATTGTGTTTTGTGTGGTTACCTGGTCAGAATGAACGTGCTCCACCAGACGGGTGGGATAACCAGCTCTGCTAGTCCTTTAGTTACTGCTTTTTTTTATTGCAGTTCAAGGAATTAAAGCAAGTTTCTCTCTTGAAGTAGTGGAGTTACGCTGGACATTGGTTTGGCTCAGTTCTGCGCTCACTGTGGGAATTAGGTGTTGGTGTAAACCCTTTGCAGCTCAGTGAGCAACCAGAGGAGTAATTGCTGCAGACAGGCTCTGCACAGAGCATTGTCCCAGCCGGTGCACACTAGAGCGCTTGTTATAGGGGGGCTCTTTGGGTAAAATCACTGTAACAAACCGGCTTCCTCGCTGGCACTGCAGCTGGCCTTTTCCATATGGAAACTCGAAGAGTTGACTGCAACTTCATCTCTCTGTGCAGGCTCTTCTCTGTGCAGCTGTGGATTTATGGGTTTGCTCCGCACAGCTCTCTTGTGCCGTGCTGAGCGCCTGCCACAGCACAGGATGTCCATGTGCTGTACCTTACTGTGTATGATAGTTTAATGCACCAAAAATTCTTTATTAACACCTTGATCTTTAACTTTTTTTGGGATTTAGGAGCATGTTTTGCCAGAGGCAGTATTGAGTGAATGGCTTGTGACCGCAGCTTTGAGTGGCCATGCTTGTGGTGCTGGGAAAGGTGCCCGGAGCTGGGGATAGAGCTGGGGCAGCTGTCATAAGGATTTATTTGGGGGACCAGTGGCTCGCTGCATCCTTGACAAGTCCTGTTCACTGCAGTATTTATTGTCTTGCAGCTATTTGGTGGGAGATCTCGGGGCAGAAGTTGCTGACTTTATTAACTGTTCAAAACAGGATGCTGAATCACATCCTGGCAAGGCTGCAGCATCCTGCCTTAGCGTGCTCCATACAATGGGGAGGCAAATTCACAAGCTTGTGACCCTCGGTAGCTTTCAGGCCTGTAGGTGTGGCCGTGGAAGCTGCTGGAGATATAATTAGGCCTTTACATTTTGTGGTGGGTTGTGCAGGAATGTTCAAAGACCTCAGAGCCGAGGAAGCATGCACTTATTTGACATTTATTTAAGATCTGGCCTTTCCAGGAAACTTTTGCTGACCCAAAGTTGAGCAACGTGAGGAGTTTACTTGGCTGTAGGTAGAGTAACAGGAGGAGTCCTGCCAGTTTGGAGATGTAATGCTCAGACCTGTTTCGGAATTATATATAAATCTCCTTTCTTTTTCTTTTTTTCTTTTTTTTTCTCCATAAAACCTCAGCAGTTTGGCCAAAAAAACCCAAGCGACTGGCCAAAAATCCCAATCAGAGGCACTGGCTTTGCAGAGAGCATTTTTTTTCCTGTGAAAGGCCCACATGGTTGCTGTTTATTTAGGTGTTAGAGCCGGGTCAGGAAAATATTTTTATTCCAAATGCCACTTGATTTTTAAATACTTTAATCTTTGATAATCAGTTGCCAAGATCTGCGAGTCAGGGATTTCTCACAGGAGTCAGAGCTGTGGTCTGCCTCTTGAGATAGCTTTGGGGAGTGTGAAATGAGCAGGACACCTTCAGAGGCATGGCTTCACTTTTAATGCAAGGTGGTGTGGTTTTTATTCACCAGCATTTACACGTCCCTCTGCAGCATTTGAATCCCTGATGCAGAATCGTTGCACAAAGAAATCGGAAAGCAAAATTAGCCATAACCAAGCCCAGCCTCGAGGGAATTCAGGTACATCTGTGAGTTGTCTCGGTTTACCGAGGATCCGAAAGATGCTCCTCTCGCAGAGGAAGCTGTTGAGTTGCAGTCTAGGCAGAAGTCAGCAGCGCAGAGCTTGTGCAGCCCAGACAGATCCGCATCAGCTCTCCGCGGCGCGAGGTATGAACGTGCATTGATCACCAGGGTGTGAACCGGCAGTGGTGAGTGGCTTTGCTGGAGCCGCTTGCACACAGATGGGCGTCCTCCCCTTGCAGCTGGGACAACAGTTTCTCTCTTGCCACAAGAGAAGCAGGTTTCCCCGTGCCCTTGTTGGGACAGGAGCAGGGACACAAACCACGCCTGTGGAGCAGCTGATGTGCTCTGTGTTCGGACCCACCTGGGCCAGTCCCCACCATTGGTATGTTGAGGTTTTGCCTGTTGCACCAAACTCACCGTAAAGTCCCAGTAACATTTGTTGCAGGACCCAGAGCCTGTGCCTGATGCTCCTGTTGCTTGTGCAGAGACCTTGTGCAGAGGGACTCGCCAAACTGACAAACCTGCCAGAACCGCATCAGCTCGCCTGTGGTTCTCAGAGAAATCCTTGCTGCAGGAATCACCCCAGTACTGGCAGTGCGCTGCTGACTGCTGGGCAGAAACCTCCGGGGCTTAGCTTCTGGAGACCTCTGGAGCCCCAGCATCCAGAAATGCAGGGAACAGATCAAAATGTCCCTGCCAGATGTTCCAGAACGCTGCTGTGTTGCTCTTCTGCCCTGTCTGTCACCCCAACGGTCACATCTAATGCTTGAAGACCACTGCCTGAGGGGCTGTTTGCATCATGCCTGCGTGTGGGCATCTCAGTCCCATGTCTGCTGCTCTCCGCCACACCAATTCTGCTTGTGAAAGATGGGTTTGGAGTGGAGCACGGGGGGAAAACAAGGTGATTTTGAGGTGTTTTACCAGCACTTTTCAGCCTTGAGGCAGCTTTGCCCCTGGCTGGCCATCTCCTAATTCCTGGGGTGTGCCTGTTTGCTGCAAACCCTTGGGAGAACTGGGAGGGCAGGCTGCGGTCCAGCTAAACCCTAGAGGAGATGTCAGGGTTGTGCTAGAACTTTCTCTCTCTGCTTATACCCTGCGCTACCCGCCTAGATTTATTTTACTTTATTTTTACTTGTTACCAATGTGTCAAGTACTCCCTGGTCTCTGCTGCCTTTTTTGGAGCCGTTCTGTAACCCAGCAGCGAGGCTGTTTTTTGGGTTGCTGTGCTACCATGGCTCGCTGGGTTGTCAGTCGTGTTTCCTGTGCTGTTGTCCGTGTCCTGGCTGACCTTTGCGCACACCGTGCTTGCAAGCTGCTTCCTTAATCCTTGAAACTGTTAATTCACCTTCCTTTTCTTTCCCGGCGATGCCACTGGGGAGTTTCCACTTGTTTCTCTGGCCTGTCTCTGGGAGACATCACAGAGTGGGTGAAGCGGGGTGACTCAATAAAATACTTTAAAGGATTACAACAGTGAGATGATGGCAGGAATGCAGGAGGATCGTCCGATGTGCCGTCCGATGTGCCGACAGCTCGGTTAGGGAGGAGGACAGGAGGGGGATCAGCTCCTCCCTGCGGGACCAGCAGCATCCCCCCTCTCCTTTGGCTTGGACCACTGCTTCGAGACACCTCCCCAGCACTCCTGGGCTTGTGGGCTGTCCTCCTCCATACCTGCCACCACAGAACAGCTGTGGGAGTAACAGTGTCCGAAAATGACCTGTAGGAAGACATGGGGTGTTCCTGCTGTGGGCAGTTGTGTGCAGCAACATTGCTCAGCCCTTGCTGCAGAGAGCAGCAGTTCAGCGTTCACTGGGGATGTGCGTGCCAGTGGGGTTCTCTGCAGGGTTAATACTTTTCTTCTAAGAGCTTTTTGGTTTATAGCAGTTGAGTGGGTGGCCGTGCGGGCTGAGGTTTGGAGGGGGTATAGCCCCGGGCTCCTGAGACAGTGGCTAGCACAGAAATGACATCATGATTTGGTGGGAACCGTGGAGATGCTTGTTGTGCTGCAAAGGGTTAGTGCCAAGCGCATCGCATAGCTGGGTGATGCTGTGATCAGCCTCGTGCCTTTGTGAACTCTGCAATTAACAAGATGAGCAAAGAGAATTTCTGTTTCCTTGTGAAACTGTCTCTTATTTTATTTGGCTTTTCACCACCCGAGTACTAGGGATTCCTAGAATTTTCTCTTTCCTGGCTGTCTGGGAGCCGTTCCGCTAACTTGTTTTGCCCAAGTCTGCTGGAACGGGGAGCAATCCCACTGATTTGTTTGCTTCCCTCTCCCTGCCCTTTCTCTTGGATGGTTGATCCAGTTTACCCGAGCCACTCCGGTGCTGCCTGCGGGCACAGTCCGGGTCGTGCTCTGCCCTCAGAGCTGCGTGCCGTACGCATGGCTGATCCGGTTCAGTTCCAAGGTTTGAGTGATAGCCTCCTGAGCCCGATGCATTGCTCAGGTGGTGTGCTGGATCAGCTGGAGGCACATCATCAGCAGTCTATTTCTGTTAGGAAATTAGCTTTTGTGGGTTTCATGATTGATTTCATTTTTTCCTCTTTTTCCTCTTTGTGCTGGAGGAGCGTTTTTATCTGGCACTGTGAATGGCCTGCAGTGTCTCAAACCCTTCTTGGCGTTCTTGCTCCATGGACGTGGCCCACGCCTTGCAGCTGAACAATACATGCTCAGACTCCCCTTTTGTTGCTGCGCTGCTAAAAGCATGGAGAGCAAAGCCTGATGGGTCTTCCTGCCTGCCCAACCGTTTTGCTCCTCTTTGAAATAGATGGGGAGATGGTTGCCCCTGTGGAGAGGCATTATGAGACCCCCTGCTCAGTGGGGGCTGCTGCCTGGCCCCCTTGCCCACAGGTTTTTGCCATTGTGTGGTGGTGCCCTGACTGCATCTGAAGGAAGGGGAGATGTTCTCCATGCATCTGAAGGAACATCGGACCTTTGCAGCTTAGGTTTTGGGTTTCCTCTTGGGGTGACTTGTCCCAGCTCGGGAGATCTGATGGGTTTTTATAGCCCTAGGATTACTGTGGGTGTGGAAAGAGCTTTCCTGCCTCATGTTTTTGGTAATAAAATAGTATTTCAGAAGAAAAACACTTCCAGAAGTTGCCCTGAAGGTAGCTGCTGCTTCTTGATCCACATCACAGAGATTTTGCCACAGTCCAAGTGATGCTGGCAGCTCTCACCAACATTAGCAGGTGTGCTGGGCGCCTGCAGTTCAGATCACAGGTCAGTTCATCGGCATACCGCCAAGGCCACGTGTGTGTGCCACAGTGCTGCGCTTTAAAACAGCATCACGTGTGTCAAAACTGGTCCTGCTGCCTGGGGAGCATCCTGCTCATCCCTCTGCATGGCAGCCTGCTCCGGCTTGAGTTAAGCAGGGATGGGTGAAGCAATGCTCTCAGCCATATCTCTGAAGGTGATTCCTTTTGTGTTTCAATCTTTCCATGGCACTGGATCCTGTGTGGCTGGTGTGTGACACAGAGCAAAGGCTGCTGGGAAGCAGGCGCAGAATGTTTTTTAAAAGCATGGGACGTGACCTGCAGCCGTGGTTAAAGGCTCCTGTTCCTCAGCTTGCGCAGTAGCATGTCAGCAAGTAGCTTTGAAGTCCGATGGTCCCTGGCACTGTTTTGTGTCGCTCAGACCCCTCCTCAGGCCCCATTCTTGGTCAGGAAGCGTTATCTGATGTGTCTCCTATTGAGCCAACACAAGCAGCGTGCTTGATTTGTCGCCTTGGCTTGGGAAGCAGGGGCCGTGCGGCTGCTGCCTCGCCTTCCTGCTAGTTCTCTCCCCACATATTCCTTTTGATTTGATGTGCTCTTTCCAGCTTGGATTCTGTTGCTATTTTGGGATGACTGCGTGACTACCCTCTAGCTGGTTGCAGCACTGCCCTGTCTTAAAACCCATGCTCTGGCATGGTGAGGGCCGGGCTGCTGCACGCCCCGGAGAACTCTGGCTCGGTCCCCAAACCACGGCACCGCAGCGGGGGGTGCAGCTTCATCTTCTCACTTAAATTGCCTTGGGATTCGTGGCTGGGGTTTCCTGGGCTAAGCAGAAAATTGAGGGGAAGAAAAGGGAGGGGAAAGAAAGAAAAAAAATAATCAATTCTGTTCCTCCTTATCAAAGTGGCTGTGGGAAGGGAAGTGGGTTTGACTTTGTGGAGCTTGGGGGCCTGTTTTTCCTCACCTTATCAGCTTGGAAGCATGTTGAGCAGAAGATGCCGTAAAGCCTGAGGAAGCCGCAGGCAGTACCACGTTGATGACTTTGTAAAGTTGCAGCCAATTTTGGGAGAAGTCAGTTGCTTTTTTATTTTTTATTATTTTGGGGGGGGGGCTAAAATGCAGACCTTGGGTGGGAGAGCAGCTGCCCCAGGCGTGGGGAGCAATCTGCGTGCTGTGGGTGGGAACGGCAGGACCAGCATGCCTGCTCCAACCCATGGCGTGGATGGATGCTCAGATGAGGGGGTGTTCCTACCCCAACTCTGTGGTCCAGGGAATCTGCTCTTGGATGAGTGCAGAGATCATTGCTCTTCCCTGAGCCCTCTGGCTCAGCCCTGATGGATAGCTAACCTTCTCTGCCTCCATATCACACATATGTTTTGTTCCATTAATGAGGAGGAAATTAAGACAGTTAATTTGATGGAAATTTAGTTCCCAGAGAGCTCGATGGTGTGGCCTTGTGCCTGGGCATGGCTTCTGGGACAAGAAGCTCCGCATCTGAGCTGCATGAGCATGACAGTGCAACAGCATGGGAGGTCCTCAAGATAAAAGGTCAAAGAGAAGTGGAGAAAGCTTTAGGTGGGAGCAGATATCTTGAAAGGACATCTGGAATAATGCCTCTGTCCTGAGCACGGGGCTGTCTGTATCCCCAAGGAAAACACAGAGCAAAACCAGGTGGAGCAAACTCCACACTAGAACATGCTCTAGGAGCAATGAGCAAGGAGATCCAGACAGCGCTTGAGTTAAATGGGCTTCTGGGTTGTGAGCAGTGGCAGACACAAAGATAACACAAAGAGTTGAGGACAGCTCCAGGAGCCCTAGGGCTCAGGGCAGATGTGGGGATAAGCCAGGCTCCTCTGGCATCTGGCAGTCCCGCAGCAGATGCAAACTCGGAGGTTTCTGTATTCCACCTCATAGGTAGATCCCTCTTTTTAAATCCTTAGGCTGGTAAGAGACAGCTGAATCAACCCCTGGCTTGGCTGTGGCTTCCCAGGGAAAGTGATGTTCTCTCTGCTAACTTCTGGGTATGGATGTTTCTTTTGAGATGAGTTGTGGAGCTATAAGATATATTAACGTTTTCTTGTATCCTGCCAGATGATAACATCTTAACGTGAGATTTCCCATTAAAAGGGGGAACTCGAACACCTGAGGTGTTGGAGATTCATTCCTGGGACACCCAACATCTACGCTACAATAGCAAAGCAAGCTGCTTCAGGGGAGGTTGTTTGGCCCTCCGGCTCTGCCTCTCCTTCTGAAGCCCAGTATTTTTAGCAGACTGTGTGTTGGCATTATTCACCGACTCAGGGGGCGGCGTTTTGTGCCGATTAAAAAGCACTGCCTATTGTGTTCTTAAGTAGCTTGAAAGGTAATTGATGTGTCTTGCAGCCAGGCTCTTCTGGAGCTTTCCCAAAGAGGAAGAAATATTTCCTTTTCTAGTCGAGCAGCACGGAGCCAGCGGATGGAGCAAGGGACAGTGAGGCAGGAGATGCTGGAACTGGCTGTCCGCGATGCTGTGGCTGTTCAGCACCTTCTCCTTGCCCCTGCTTTACAGCAAAGCACCATCATTGTCTGTACCCTCCCACTAGCACCCTTGGCATTTCCTGGATGCTCCTCAGCATTCCTTTTTACCTCCCTGGGTGGGTAGTGCTGTTGCTTTGGTATGCTGAGGTTACAGAGCGAAAAGGGGACTGGTCTGCAGCCGTATGGGAGCATTAGGCAGCACCAGGGTGACAAAACCCGGGAGCTCTGCATTTATTTGAGAGCCTGAAGTGACTCCTGGGAAATAGCAGTGCTGGTCAAGATTCCTGGAAGGGCATCTGGGGAACCGGTGGTTTTGAGTTGGGTACAAACCAAACAGAAAAGCAAGCTGCTTCTCTCCCCAGTCAGTGGTACCAGTGAGACATGAGCGTGCAGTTATGGTTTATTAGTCAGGGGGCTGTAAGAAACAAGTCTTTGGTGAGAATTTCATGGTAGCCACCCACTAACATGTCCCAAACCACCTGAAAGAGTTTCTTGTTCAGCAGCTGAGGAACTTGGGAGCGACTGAAAGTCAAATGCTGGGAAATGAAGTGAAGAAGCAGCATTTTAATTCAGCCGCTCAGACCTTTGTCATATCTATCCTACAGTGGTTTAATCGTACAGAAACAAATGGCTGTTAGTCAATACAGCGTGTTTTATCTAGTCCTGTCCTGGGGAACAGGGACTTTCTCCAGCTGATGGGTGCTGCGTGGCCTTGGGAGCTGCTGGAGGAAGCAAACAAACAAGCAAGTCTGGAGGAGGGAAATGATTAGAGGAGCCTCAGCTGGTTTTTTCCCCTCGTGAATGGCCCTCTTTCATCAGGATATGTTAGGACAAGTGCTTTTTCAAGCCAGGATATCAGGGGAAGACAGAGTGTTCTGTAAAAGTCATCCAGTTCCTGGGTAGCATCAACAGACGCGACTTCTCTGCTCCGCACAGAATATATGGTCAACCTTTTCTTTTCCTTCTTTTCTTTCTTTTTTTTGTTACTTTTATGGCTTTAGAAGCCAAAGGATGTGAGTTTTACAGCTAGTTATGAATCTTTTCGAATTTACTGACTTCTGTCTGACTCTTGGGCCAGCACAATGCTTCTGCTGTTCAAAGAAAACCAGTCCAAATTAGTATGTATAAGCCACTCGTTTTTATGCTGCTAACAAATGCTGCTTACTAGGGCGTTTATCATTGCTGCTGGGGGTCAAAAGTTGGGGATGTTCTGTAACGATAGGATTGTTTTGTTGTTCTTTTGGAGATTTTTTTTTTAAGGGCTGGAGTTTTAGTTGTTTCTGGGAACTGTGGGATTGAAAAGGAGTTTGATAACTGGGTTAGAGTATCGTGCCTTGTCTTTTGCACATGTATGTCTGCTAGCTGTCTTTCAGAGCGGTTGTTAGAAGGGATGGAGCAGAGAGTGTTCCCAGCATGGAGATAAGGGCTGGTGTCGGGTGATAGTGGTGTTGCTGGGGGAAATAGGAGTGTTTGCCGAGAGAGGTTCAGATGTGTTGCCTCCGTATGACACCGTGCTGACTGAGGGGAAGGTAGGGAGTACCTGGGTCATGGCAAACATGGCTCTCTGGGGCTGATGTGCAGCTTTGGAAACAAGCACTTAAGGGTGGGGGGTGAGGGGTGAAGAAATCATGCTCTCAACAGGTTCTTGGGCTTTGCTTTCCTGTTCATTGCCATGCAGATGAATCCATGGTGACAAAAATTCCGCTGTGTGGGTTGTCCTTTTCTTGCCATCACTTTCTGCTCCCGTGGCACAGCTTTCTCTTTTGCCTGCAAGTGGGAATATTCTGCTTCCTTGTGAAAGATTTCCTGGCTGTGGGATGGGAGGATGTTGGGCAAGACGGAACAGTCGGAGCAGGAGCTGCTGATGCCTTTGGGAAGGGGCTCTGTCTCTTCCATGTTCCTTCCCACTGCAGAAATCCCAGTCGGTCCTTTGTTCGGGCTAAAAGAATATCCTTTGGGATATCTTTTCACCTTTCCAAAGAAATATTCCCCAGAATTCTGGTGACAGGAATACTGGGAATTATTCCCTCATGTGTTATCTAGCCGTTCCTATCCTCTTGCTAAATCCCTGAGATGAATGTGGGTGAAGCCGGTATCTGACTGCACATCCCATAAGCCGTGTCGGTGTCACTGCTTTTGTGTAACTCCTGGCCTTGTTCTAACACTTTCCTGTGAGTGCCAGGGGGAGAAGGAAGCAAAACTCTTCCTGGCTTGCTGATGGAGTGAGGCAGATTCCTGTCTGCAGGAATCCTCGCTCTCGGCGTGCGTGCCGACAGAGCCAATGGTTCAGATCGTGAGGAGACTCCGCACGGCTCCCGCTCGGACACGGCTTGGTGGTGGGGTGAGTGTGGGATAGCTGGGGGGTGTAAATGGAGGAAAGCTCATTGTAATTAGTGCACAGTTGTCCTGCTGGTGGTTTATTGATCTGATATAGGACTTGTGGAGCTGGGAACTTAGGTGAAAATTCTTAGTTGGCTTTTGAAAAGCAGCTGAAAGCTCAAATTTAAACCTGATGCAGGTTTTCCTGGGAATTTTGCTGCGCCCTGGAGACTGAGGTGAGAAAACAAGGAAACTTTCCCTAGGAAGCTTGGCTGAAAAGATGTGAGATTTGTAAATTCATGTCTGTCTTCACAAAAACACTCAGGCAGAACGGAGCATTAGCGCTCGCTTCTGCCCAAAGGCACAGACCCCGGACAAAGCACAGAGCAGGCGAGTGCTGGGAGTAGTAACTCTTGTGGGATCGCTTTCTGGAGATTAAGTAACTCCCATGTAGCACAGGCTCATAACAGAGCATTTATATTTAGCAGAGAGCAGAGTAATTAATGATGATCTACGTTTGGGAAGCGTGGGGCAGCAGAAAGTTGGGTTTTGTAAGGAGGAATGTCTCTTGTGATAGTGTGAGTAGCGTAGGAAATGCAGTGTAAGCAGTTCCTGTGGCAACTGAAAGGCAGTGCAGTAGACACTGGGTTTCAGATCTCTGGGAGATGCTCACTTTGAAAATTGGCTTGGACATCACTGGTAAATGCTCGAGATGGCAGGACAGGACTGTGTAATTTGGGTTGTGCTGGTGCTTAGTGTAACTATGGATTTTGTTCAGCCTTCTTTTTAGTTCTGGGACCCATGTGTCATTGTGTGAGTGTGGAAATTAGATTTGAATGCACTGCGACCTGCCTGCTTACCCGGAGCGTTTTCCAGGGTGGCTGAAGTGAAGGCTCTGCTGTTGTGTTGGTTTTCCCTGGAGGTTTCTATGCAGTTCCCTTTCTCTTCCATGCACGGGGTTCCTCCGCCCTCCCTTCCCCTTCCAGAGTACAGCCAAATTACGGTTGCATGTGCTTGGTTTTGCATTCCAAAGAAATCTCAGGAGCAGGGATTAGCAGGAACTGATTGACTCGAAGACTGATCCTAAGTCGTTTTACAGGTCTAAGCCTGTGAAAAATCCTACCCTGAACTGTTCTTAAGTCGCAGAATTTGATAATCAAATGATAAAGTCATTTATGTGGCAGCTCAGTATATCCTGCAGTGGCCAAGCAATAAAATGCTGGTGGCAAATGCCAGGGGAATATTCTACGAATAATCCTGGAGCTGTGCAAGTGGCAGGATGAGCTGCTGGGAAGAGCTTCTCGTGGCAAAATCCTGCTATGCTTGAGAGGGGAGAAGCCCTTCCTTCCCATGGTGTACAGACCTGAGCGCGTGTTTTGCTGACACGTCCTTTCAGTTGACTTCCTCTGTTGTTTCTTTTCCAGCCTGAGTGAGAGTTTTTTCATGGTGAAAGGCGCAGCCCTTTTCTTACAACAAGGAAACAGCTCCCAGGGCCAGCGAAGTCTCCAGCATCCTCACAAACATGCAGGTAGTGGATTCAATCACCTTCTGAAATCCCTTTTTCCCTGCAGACTGGCTGCTGGCATGTGTGGGTGGGTGAACAACTCCTCTGACTGTTACAGTGGGTCTTGTACAACCCGCTGAGTAAACCCAGAGTTGTAACCTGCTTGGTTTTAATGGTAACATACGATTATTGACTCTTCCTTTAATTTTTTGTCATTATCTTGGAACTGTACCCAGAGTAGAAATTTATTCTCTGCAGACTTTCTGGCATTCCTGAGGCAGGGAAACCTGTGGAGCCGGAGTGTCCGTGCCGAACATGTAGCCCTGTTTTCCACAGATGGAGAAATACCACTTGTGCTTCAGTGGTTTGATCTTTGCCTTCCCCTTTGGCCTGCGGGGAGGAAAATTGTATGAGCTGAGTCACGAGGCAGTAGCACCTCTTCTGAGTTCGAGGCGCTGATTCAGTGGGGCACTGCTCTGAGCGCTCTCCCAGCCTCCTGTAACCTCAAGTTTGGGAATTCTGGTGCCAGTGGACAGCACTTGTTCTTTGGAAACTGCCTGTCGCTGCTTTTGTTTGGTGCTGTCACTGGGAGTGAGGGATGTTTTGGCAGGGTTTGGGGCTCTGGATAGACATATGCTTCAGGTTCTTGTATCCTCTTTCCTGACTTCAGGAAAATCCCCTTTTCAGTTAACTCATCAAAATCTGGCCTGTAAGAGTTTATCATGGCTTAAGTGCAGACTCTCCTTCCTCCCCCAATCCCCTCCAGTGTGCCGAACTGGTGGGAAGAAATGGTAGGGAGCTGTTTGGTGAGCGTTTGTAAGGGTTGATAAGCAGACATGGGGTTCAGGCAAGTGGATTCTTCATACCCAGTGCTTCTCTTCCAAAACTGTCTGAGACAGAAGGCATAACTGAATACTGGGGAAGAAGAAATAAGATCGCTTTGAGAGCAGGAGCATGTGGGAAAGGCACAGTGTGGTACTGTGTGTCTGCTGCTTAGTAAACACTCCGAGCACAAAGAGGGTGTTTGAGTGCCAAGCTTGGCGCTGGGTTTCTTTAATTGTCAGCAATTTCATATAGCCAGCAAACATCCTACGGAAGGAATTTTATCTCATATGGAAAGTTATGAGTGCATTATGAGTTATTAGATGTGAACCTGTTTTGTTTTCTTGAAGATTCCTTCTTCCTTTGGTTTGCTCTCACTGAACAGCAATGTACTCAGTGCCCTAGAACCGCAGGGACCTGCTGCACCTTGAGATAGCAGGGCTCTGTCCCCCAAACCAGGCACTCCTACAGCCCTTCCTCCTTGGAAATTTATCATGTTCAGATATACCCTCCACAAGGCCAATGGGGCTGATCCCCCTGCATGTTCCACAAGTCAATGTTCTTCTATCTTCCTTTCTTTCCTTTTTTTTTTCCCCTTATATTTTCAATCAGAGCTGTTCCTCCTGCCTCTCCCTCCCCTGTCCTCAGCGCCCATAGCTTTCTGTCTTATCTAAGATGCTGTAACAGGACATGTATCACCATCTGTGCCAGCCACAGGTGGTCTCAACAGATTTGGTAGCTTCCAAATACCATGAAGTCGAGTTCTTACTCAGCCAGACACCTGTGTTCTTTCTCATCCAAGAATCTCACTTCTATTTGCTGGCTGTCCCGGAGAATGCTGAGTTAATCAGCCTCCTTTAAGTGGTATATTTTGACTTGGAAACATCCATGTTCGTTAAAAGTCAAGACTCTGCCCATTCTTAGTACGGCAAGTCAGAGACCCCTTGTGATGGCTTCTCTGCTCTCCCTGCAGGTGATCTGCCCCAGCACCTCCAGGTGATGATCAACCTCCTTCGCTGCGAGGACAGGATCAAACTGGTAAGGAGAGATGTGATTTCCTGTGGGGAATATGGTTGGCTGAAGTGTGTTTGTTTTGTTAAGTTTAATTTGCCAAGGAGAAGAGGCTGGAGCTTGCTGATGCTACTGCAGTCCAGTCTTGAAACTGGACCCAAGTGTGGCTGAACTTTCTTTTAAAGAATTCTGCAGAGGCTGTAAAAGCTGTTGCAGAAAAGTTGATGTCAGCTGGCCCCTCCAGTGCAGCCAGCGCTTTTCAGTGAAGGCTTGTGAGTGGAAGAATCCTCTGAGCCTGACGCTGTTTTCTGTTCAGTCCATGCCCAATATTTTTACCAACTTCCCAGCTGTACCAGAACAAATCTTCAGGTTGGGTTTTGTAGTGTTTCTCCCACCTGGGGCAGGTAATGCAGGCTAATCGCTTTTCTTATCAAACCAGCTAGTAGCCTTGCTGGAAGACGGATTGTTTCTCCTTGTGCCTTTCATACCACAGCTTAAATAAAGGCTTTTGGACAAAATGACACCTGAAAAAAGTATCAGGCAGCAACTGGAAGTAATGATTACCCAAACACTGGTTTGCAGAGCTTGATGACCTTTTTCTAGGCCGTCCGTTTGGAAAGCGTGTGGACAGACCGAGTCCGGTACATGGTGGTTGTGTACAGCAGCGGGCGACAGGACACAGAAGAGAATATTCTGCTGGGTGTGGATTTTTCCAGCAAGGAGAGGTATGTCTGAGGCAAGGCTGGGCTTGGAAATTGGGCAGGCTGGGTTCTCTGGAATGCCCGTCAACACCAAACTGTCCCCAGGCGCTTGGGTTTCGTGTCCGTTCTAGCAAGAGAATGGACGTGCCTTGAGTTTTCTGCCTGGTTAGGGGGCGTGAGAGGGTGATGTTTGTTCCAGAAAGCTTTCAGTCTCCTCAGAGGTCTCCAGACAGTCATAAGCAAAGTGTTCAATCTGTCTGTAGGGCTGTGGCATCTGCCTCATCTGTGGGAGTCTGTGATCTGCTCAGTGCGAAATGCTCTTGCAAACACATTTGCAAAACTGGGACTTATTCTGTCCACCAGACTTGGTCTGTCGATGGTGTGATGCAGTGGAGCCGGTTTGGGGGGGTAGCTTGGTTGCCAGATAACATAAAACAACAAAACTGCACAAGTGCCTCCAAAACCAACAAACAATTGTGTCAGTAATGAGCTGTTTCTTTTGTCTAACCAATAACAGCACGTAGTACCTTGAAAAGCAAATAAAATACTTTGTTATCGCAGACCCTCTCACACTATTCCAGGTCGGGGTGAGTAAACCAAGGCAGAAAAGCTGTTGGCTCAGAGAAACAGGGCTGGTTCGGCAGAGCTGGAGTCAAAAGTCAGAGCTTCCAGGCTGGATTTTCTGTTCTCCCCTGGTTTAACAGGCTGCCGTGGGGTGCTGTTTCAGCCAGTGTGACTTTTGTTTTCTCTTTGGAAACCCTTTGTGGTTGTTTCCATCACTTTAAGTGAAAGGAGGGAGCTTCTGCGCTGTGGTGAGACCTGTTGGGAAGCTCCTAGCCGTGTCTTTCTACTAAGGTTGATGTCACTGGCCTATTGTATCTGCTGTTAAATTCCTGCTGGGTGTGTTACAAAGGGAATTCTTGTGTAGTGTTGCCTTACAGCACGCTTTGTGTGCAGCAGCGGTGAACGTGTGCTGTGTCATCTTCAAATAATGATTTGTTCTTGGTGATTGTTGGTGTGAGATGAGAGGAAAGATTGAAAAGTCAGGACAAGTCTGTCCTAACTGCAGTGTCGGCTGCCTCTTCAGTTACTGTCTATCCTGAAAGCCAGATTCTTGTTAATTAAGTCCCATGTATGATATCGGTTACCATTAGGGACTTCACGGCTCCGTGTTGGGGCTGAAGTGTCAGAGCTGAGCTGTAAGTGCTCTGACTCCCAACAGTCAGACTCACCAGGTGCTTTTGTGGGGCTTATTCCTCTGACATGGGTTTAACTAAGCCCTTGTTTCCTGACAGAGCCCTAAAGGGCACATTGGCCGCGTCTCTGTTCAGACTGGCTTGTCAGATACTTTGCTGTAGTGAGTGGCTGAAGGCTTCAAGAAGAACAAAGCAACACCTGAGCTCTTTGCTACCTGGCTGTTGCTGTACACATCCCAGTTTCCTTTAAAACTTAATATCTCCATAGCTTCATTATTCATCAGTTGAAAGTTGCTGGCCTCCGTTTATAGTAGTTTATAACAATCTGGTTTCTTGCCAGATTGAGTCTGTGAAATGAAAGTGGGCGCTGGGTTAGGGAAACTCATAAAGTCTGGGGATTGTCTTTTCTACCAGAGTGATGAAGTGCAAATCGAGCACGTGGCCCTTTGAAGGGTCCCTCGGGTCCCCTGGGCTGCTCCCCCACCTCCCACGGCTTGCCTTCTGCGGCCGCGTCGCTGGGGTCTGCTGGTTCGTGTGCTGCTGGGAGCTGCCTTGCCCTGAGCTTCTGGGGGTGAACGGGGTGATGAGGCACACACTGCTGCATGCTGTGGCAGGCTCAGAGGTGCAGAGGAGAGCGGGTAATTTGGATTCTTGTTACTGTGCTGGTTCCCCAGCCTGGCAGAGGTGCGATCTGCCTGCCAATATCTGAGCAGACCTTTAGACTTCAGCTGCCAGTCTCCTTGTGTGTTACGCCCAGGATATTACTAGGAATTACTAGAGCAAGACTTGAGGGCTTTAAAAATTAAAGAGAATTAATAATTCAGGGTATTGGCGTGACGCATGGTGGCCTATATTTAACGTCCTGTGTAACGATCTCTCTTCCAGTAAAAGCTGCACTATAGGAATGGTTCTTCGTCTGTGGAGCGATACTAAAATCCATCTCGACGGTGATGGGTAAGAAACCATTTACAGGATAAATGTGAATGCTCTTCCCTACTGGGGGCCGCTCTAGGAGCGATTCTCCATCACCTTGCAAGTGAAGTTCCAATTTTAGATTCGTGGCTGCAGTCCTTTTACTCAGACAGGGAGTTCTTGTCTTGCTGCCTTCAGCCTGCTCAGTGGAAGCTGGGACACCCAATAAATGTTCCCTGAAATCCCACTCTGGGGGTGGAGCTCCCATTCCTGGCACTCTGCACCAGGAAGGGTGTCTGCTTCCCACTGGTATCTGGGAGAATGATGGGAAATATGTGATCCCTGATGTTGACTCTGAGTGCACCTGGTAGCTGTTTGCAGAGTGCAGCTTGTGAGGCTGAGAAGAGCAGTTTCTGACTGTTTTGTCTTCCCCACCCCTTTAGTGGCTTCAGCGTGAGCACTGCGGGGAGGATGCACATCTTCAAGCCGGTGTCGGTGCAAGCCATGTGGTATGTGCATTAATTAGCTTGACAGAGAGACAGAGACTGTCATTTCTGTGACTAAAGTAAATAACCTTCTGCATTTTAGTATTCCCTGTAGTCTTCAGGAGCTGCAGCTGAGATGCTGCTTCCCCATGTCAGCAGGTTGCAGTACCGTAAAGGAGCTGTGAGAATATTGATCCCAAAACCAGGATCTTCTGCCCCTCGGTTACGTGAATGGCACTAGTGAGGAGAGCAAATGCGAAAGACCACCCTCAATCCATCAGCCCACAAACACAGCCTCTCCCCTCTCTGTGCCTTTCTCTTAAGTGGCTGAAGGAGGAGTCTGGGACCCGTTGCCATTCTGATGCTGTTCCCCATGTCCTGCCTGGTTTCTGGAGTTCTTGCCATGCAGAAACTCCCCGTGCTGCCCCAGGTGCCCGTTCACCTTTCGGCTTCTGTCACCCCTCCCATATGCAGGGATTCCAAGCTGCCCAAGCAGAGGTGGCTGAATCAGCAGCAGTTGTGCCAGCAAATTCCTCCTTGAAGCGGCTGCTGCCCAGCCCCGCAGAGAACAAACGTGTCGCGCTCTGCCTTGCAGTTTGCTGGCTCTTGCTGGAGCCTGGAGAGATCCTTGTCCTTGTGGCATCTGGTAGGGAGAAGACAGAGATGTAGAGAAGGATGTCATGCTAGCGATGATTTGGTTTAGAAACAAATGAAACTCTTATTCCTGTAATTTATTACTTTTTTTGAGCTTGGCCCCTCCCGTTGGCAACCTCAGGTGTGGTTAATGCGCTCAGTGCAGTGACATCTTTGGAGAGGGGCCTTAAAAGTAAAAAAGAAAAGAAGAGGGGGAAAAAATTAAAAATGAGGAGGGAAGGAAGGAAAAAGTAATGCTAGAATTTGCAAAAACAAATGACCCAATCTGGGCCCTGTCCCTGGAGCATGTCAGGGGCCAGGAATGCCGGTAAATACGCATTTGACTCCTTGCTGAAGGTGGTTTGAAAATTGTCCATGTTCTTTATTTTTCTTTGGTCTGGCTTTGAGTTACCTAATGATAAGGTCCCAGAGCGACTTGTACCTTGTGCTCGCCTGTTAGTCATGAGATTTCAGCCTCTGCCTTGGATCGGCTCTGGGAAGGCCTCCAAGGTCCAGCTCAGGCCCTCTCTGAACTCTTGACACAACCATGCTGCTGCTGAAAATCCTTTTAGTTTTATTTCTGTGAAAATCTCTTGGATCCTGCTCTGTCCCTTCTTCTCACATCTGCCCAAATTTCTTCTCCAAACTTGCAGGTCTGCCTTACAGATCCTCCACAAAGCCTGTGAAGTTGCAAGAAGGTACAACTACTTCCCAGGTGGGATGGCTTTGGTCTGGGCCACCTACTACGAAAGCTGCATCAGCTCTGACCAGAGCTGCATCAATGAGTGGAATGCGATGCAGGACCTGGAGTCCACCCGCCCCGACTCTCCAGCCCTGTTTGTTGACAAGTCAGTCCTGAATTTTACTAGAAAAAGTTGGTTTGGCTCATGAGAGAAATTACCCCTTCTCCCTTTGCTTCCTCTGGTCCTTCCTTTCCTTTCTTTTCATAAATGGCTTCAGATGTTTTTCTTCTGTTAGCCTCATCAAAATGGCTTTCAATGCAAGTCTTTACCGCCGCTCCTCTGAACACCGTGAGTTGCGCCGTAGGTTTGCTCCCAGCTTGGAGACATCCTCTCCCCTTCATTTCCAGGCCAACTGAAAGGGAACGAACGGAACGGCTCATTAAAGCCAAACTCCGAAGCATCATGATGAGCAAAGACCTGGAAAACGTGACTTCTAAGGAGGTAAAACTTCTTTCTGTGTTATTCTTCCTGCTAGACTCCTTTTCCAGGGAGGGCTGCGCTAATGAAAAGATACCCCGTGAAACTTCATTTTCCAGGGAAATGGGGGTAACGCCAACATCAGAGCGCGTTTGCCAAGACCTTAAAGGTGACTTTCAAATGCAAAGTGCCCGGTTCTTTGTCTGTGGAGTCGCATCTGAGGTGGTGCCTGCTCTATGGTTGGCTGTAGCACGTGTAGGCATGTCCAAACCATGAATTTGCAGCTGCTTACTCCTCGGTGTGTCCCTGTGAGTTATGTGAGTGAGGGTGGCACTCCCCAAAGGCGCAGTGTGAGATGAGTGAGATTGGTGGTGTGAGATGAGTGTCCCCATCTTTGTTTGCTCATGGATAGCGCAAAGTATGTCCCTGCCTTTCTCCTTGTTGGCTTTGTTTTCAGGTTTTCTTTTCTTAGCTCCTGAACAAATGCGTGAGGGGCTTGCAGGCAGCATTTCTTGGGGAGTTTACAGATGGAGAAATCACAGGTTGAGGGTAAAGCTGGTTTGGATCCATCCCGCAGGCCGGTGTAAATGCATCCAGCTGCAGTGCAGACATATGCAGAGCAGAAGGAAATAGCTCTTTTTGCATTGGGGTGGCATTTGTTTTTCAGGGGAGGCTGTTAATATGCAGGGCTTTCCTTCCTAGAGCTGAGCACTGGAGGATTCAGATACACTCTTGTGTGACAGCAGCGTTACAAGTCATAGACATAAGCTGAGAGTTTGTCCGTGTTCTTAACTCCGGGTGCAGTCAAGATGCTTGGATTTTACTGCAGCCCTTCTCCATGGTGGGTTAGGCCAAGGTGCCCTGCTTTGCCCACCAGCCTGAAGCTGAGGTGCGGCGAGAAGACCGTGGCTGTGTCCTGGCTTTTTGAAAGAGAGGACTGCTGGAGGTCTGTTTTGGACAACACTGCCGCCGTTACCACTCCTTGCTTGCAATGGGTTTCATGTTTGTCTGGTAGCTGCTCTCCAAGGTCTTGGGTTTTATCACTTGAACTATTTTTAAGCAGCAAGTCCCCAAAATACGGGGGTTCTGTAACTCGGATCTGAAGCTTTATTTGCAAATCTGAAATCTGGGGGCCTGGGATACTTGGCAAGATGCCATGTAGTGAGATTCCTTGTCTCCAAAGGGTCGAATCCTTCTCGCTGTTTTTAATGAAGTTCAGAGACATGTTTTGCAGAGGAGTGCCTGCAGATGTTCCTGCCAAACAGACGTGATCTTAGGTGGCTCCCTTTGTTTTCTGCCCTGCAGATACGGAACGAGCTGGAGAAGCACATGAATTGCAACCTGAAGGAATTCAAGGAATTTATAGACAACGAAATGCTGCTTATCCTGGGTCAGATGGACAAACCGTCGCTGATCTTTGATCACTTATATCTGGTAAGTGGCCACGGTAGGAGTTCGAAGGTAGCAGGAGGCTCAGTGGGAATGACTTGCCAAGGCACTGGGCTCAGGGAAAGCTGGTGTTGGTGTCAGGGCTGACTCGTGCAGCATGAGTGAGAGGTACAGCCTGCTCTCCACCCTTTGAGCAGCCTTCCTCCAGGACCTGTATTGCTTATACAAGCCTGCAGCAGCAAAACCCTTTTTTTTTCTGGTGACATTCTTGTTTCTGGCACTTGCTATAATAGTTCCTTCCTGGCAGGTCGATCCCAATCGGGATGTACCATGGCATAGCTCACGTTCTCTCTATGCACGTTCACTTTCTATTTCTAGCAGTGGAGCTTTTTAAGACAAACAAAAGTTCTCACTGTCGCTGCTGCCCTGGCATGACAGCTCTTCGACTATGGTTAGGGTCACCATGGTGGTTTCTCTCCAGCTTGAGAAGTTCTGTAGGCCCAGAACGCTGTGAAGAACCAGGCTGGAGGTGATAGGCTGCTCTGGCTTGTGCAGAAGAGAGGAACGGCATGTGTTTCCTCAAATCTTTTGCCACTAGATGGTACTCCAAGCAAAACCAGGCACTGCCACCTGGGACAAAAACTTGCTTAGGATGACTGCCTTTGTGCCCATTACGCTTGGGTCTGTTTGGGTTCTTTCTGGAGGGAGTCAGAGGAAAAGCTCATGTTTGAGGGCAAACCCTGCTATTTGAACCCTCTCCAACTTTCAGTTTTGCAAGCATGGGGGAGGGAATTCAAGGTGCAACCACCCCCAAAACTTTCTTCTCACGTACCTGTGATCCCAGTCATACCACATGTAAGCGCTTGCTTTCCCTATGCTATTTGTGGCTAAAACTCCAGAGTGACCAAGGCAGTGATGTGGGACATGCTCTGTCACACCTTGCCCTAGAACCCACTCCTGCAGTGAGGACATCGTGCCCTTGTCCCCTCCTTCAGGACATGGGACTTCTCCGTGCTGGCTGCCCCGGTGCCGCAATTCCTGTTTCGGAGGCTGGTATTGATACCTGAGGGAGGCGGGGGGACTCCAGAACCTTCAGAAGGAGGGAGGGTCTTGGTCTTGGGCTACTTTCAAATGTGTGTTTATGGCTGTTGCAGGGGTCCGAGTGGAATGCGTCCAACCTGGAGGAGCTGCAGGGCTCGGGGTGAGTACTGCACCTCTCACGCACCACCTGTGGGCTCCAAAACCTCTGGTCCTTTGCCTTTAACGTACATTCATCTCTTGTGACACATGTTTGTGGACTGTAAGGATGAGTTTTGGTAATTTACTGTCAGGACCTCAGTCATGCAATCTCTCCTACCTCATTGCCATCAATAACACTTAGGGTGGAGATAACAAAGCTCTGCATTCATCAAGTACACCCCCATCTCCCAAACCCCCAAATGTGTAGCGGCTGAGCACGTGGTAGCCATACATCCCGTTGGGTCAGGTGGGAATTCCCAGAGACTGCCAAAGAGCAAACGTTACAGCACTGAGCTTAAGAAAAAAAAGCCCATCTAAATGGAGTAGAACTTGTAGCTGAGCCATCTCCATCTCACCTGCCCAGACAGGCAGCCGCTGAGCTGTCTTTCACCGCGCTCTCATCACTGCTTGGCGTGACGTCCTTTCACGCTTTTTGGATGAGTGAGAGTTTTGCATAGAAGTATTTTGCTGCTTGCCCAAGGCGTGTGCACCGACCCTGATGGGAGAAGCTGAAAAATATTGCTCAAGAGCATGAGTAGAAATGTTTAATTTGGAGTCCTTGGGGAACAGATGTCTGAACATCTTTGAACAAGCAAATTAGCCGTCGTAGTTTCGATCTGCAGGGAAGGCATCTTGTCTAAAACTCTTAAGCTGGGCAGATTCTGACACGAACACCCCGTGTCCTTGCTTTCTCTGAACGATATGAGGTAGTAAATCAATACAGGTGTTCGTTCTCCCTGGCTGTAGCGTAATCCCTGCTGGAATATTTGACAGGAACCGTGAGGTACCACGTGACTCTCATTCCATGGGTTTGGTCAAAAAGATGAGCATGGGATGGTTGTGCAGCACAAGAGGGATTTTTCTGTAGAGAAGAGCTTTGAGGTGTGTGGCCCCAGCAGTTCAGCTTGCTTTCTCTCTTCGTTCTCCACAGCATCGACTACATCTTGAATGTGACCAGGGAAATCGATAACTTCTTCCCCGGTTTGTTTGCCTATCACAACATCCGAGTGTACGACGAGGAGACGACAGATCTGCTGGCTCACTGGAATGAAGCATACCACTTCATAAATAAGGCCAAGTAAGTGGGCTGGGAGACATGACTTAGTGTGAGGGAGGATGTCCCAGCTGTGGGCTCTGACACCGTGCCTTCGTGTCTCATCCAGCATGGAGCTGGGCCCTCCCCAAAGCCCCACCACCACCGAAAGAGGCAATGGGGTGGTTGCATTCCTGCTGTTGCCAGGAGCTTTCCACATCCCTGGAACAACTCCGTACCTTGTCTCTTCCCATACCAACATTAACCTGTTCCTAGATGATGATATTTTTTTATTGTTATCATTTTTTTTTTGGCTTCCAAAAGGAAATTAGGACATTTCCTCTTCTTGAGAAGCTCTGGAAACACTCCAGCATGTGTCCATATTGGGCTGTTGCTGCCATCAGGGAAGGGGACGGAGCCCGTCAGACTGCCAGGCTCTGATGCTTGGGTTGTTCCTGCTTGTCCCCGAATCCAAAGGTTCAGGCAGGCAGGAGCCTTCATGGCAGTCTCTGAAACAGCAGCATGGTGGGAGCAGCCCTTCTCTAACTCGTGACTTTTCCAGAGAGAGATGCTCCTCATGGCCTGCTTACTCTGAAACATTTCTCACACCCTGAGCCGCTGCATTCAGGTGGTTGTGGGGGACACAGCGCCATCCTTCATCAGGTACCACGCTCAGAACAGCCGCTCACTAACAAACGACTTCCCTGTTTGTCCTTCCTCAGGAAGAATCACTCCAAGTGCCTGGTGCACTGCAAAATGGGTGTGAGCCGCTCGGCATCCACTGTCATAGCTTATGCCATGAAGGAGTTCGGCTGGTCACTGGAAAAGGCCTATAATTACGTGAAGCAGAAGCGCAGCATTGCAAGGCCGAACGCAGGCTTCATGAGGCAGCTTCTGGAATACGAAGGCATTTTAGATGCAAGGTAAGGCCCTGGGATGACGGGAAAAGGTGACTTGCAAGGAAAACGAGGAGCTGATTGTAGGCAACCTCTCGTGGTTCTGTATCGGGAAATATCATACAAGCACAGAATGTGTAAGGTTGGAAGGGACCTTTAGAGCCCATCTAGTCCCATGTTGCAATGAGCAGGGACATCTTCACTAGATGAGGTCGCTCAGAGCCCCATCAAGCCTGATCTTGAATGTCTCCAGGGATGGGGCCTCCACCACTTCTCTGGACAACCTGTGCCAGGGATCCACCACCCTCAGAGTGAAGAAGTTTTTCCTAATACCCAACCTAAATCTCCCCTTTTTCAGTTTAAAACCATCACTCCACACCCTCGGGAACAGTTCTTCCCCAGCTTTCCTATAGACACCTCTCCAGGATTGGAAGGCTGCTATAAGGTCCCACTGGAGCCATCTCTTCTCCAGGCTGAGCCACCCCAACTCTCAGCCTGGGACAGCTGGAGCCCTTCATAGAAGAGGTGCTTCAGCTCTCGGATCATTTTTGTGGCCCTAATGATGTCCATTGGTTTCCAGGGAGTTCTGTGCAGGCAACAGACTCTTCTGCTGAACAAGGTTAATTTTGCACATGTGATGTCGTGCTCAAAGAGGCTGGCGGGGCATGCATGGTGCTGCCCTCGGCAGGGTCCTCTCTAGTGGGGCAGATGCCAAAGCCTGGGCTAACTGTGGCTTTTGTAAGCCTTTTGGATGCCAGGTCTCCCTGGGTGGGAATTAGCTGTTTCCCGTGTCGGGGAAGCATGTTGGTGTTTCCCAGCAGCCAGGGCTGTTCGGCAAACATTGTTCTTGTTTTATGAGGCAGAACTGAGCTCGGGCAGTGTCGGAGGCAAGTCATTTGTGGTTCTGGGTGACCATGCCAATCACAAGCCTTTGTCATTGCAAGCACTGCAGTATCTGCTAAGGGTTTCTCCATGCTCCGCCTGGCCTCTGCTCTACCAGGGATGGAGGAGGGAGATGTTTCACTCTGGTTCAGCAGGATCTGTGCCATGAGATGTGCAGAGCTGTCTGTTCAGAGCAGTCATCTCTTCCTGGAGGGTCTCTTCCCAGGGGCTGTTCCCATCGTGGGTGCAGTGCAGGGCTTTGCTAGGAGTCAGGGGCCACAGAGACTCTGGAGCAGGCAGGTGGGAGGGACAAAATCCCAATGTTTGAGATGGTTTTGCCTGGCTGGATCCACTGTTCAGCCTTTCAGTTCCAGGGTGTGGAGAGGGATGGAAGTTCCTGAGCTCAGCATCCTGCGGTTCAACAGCAGTCACTCATGTCTTTGTCCTTCCCCAGCAAGCAGCGCCACAATAAGCTGTGGAAGCAGCAGGCAGAGAGCAACCTACCCCAGAACACAGATGGCACCACGGCGTCGGGTGACTTCTTACTCGAGAGCTTAGACATCGACCTAGAAAACCGCCTGGCTGACCTGGACATGCCTTCACAGCCAGCGTACCTGGACAACCGCGCTGGCACAGAAGTGTCTGCGGGGTTTAATTACTGCTTCCGTCGCCTCTCGGACACGCTGCTGGAGAACAAGATTCCTGGTGACAGGGAAGGCTTTTTCCACATGGAGGAGCTGGAGCGGGACGCGCTTGCAGAGCGTGCTGACTTGCTGGTGGGACAGTCTCCATCGGAGGGGAGGCCACTGGAGATGGCGAAAGCCCTGGAGACCACAGAGCTGCCAGCAGAGCTGAGCAGTTTCAATGAGAAGGAGGTGAAGAAGAAACTGGACTTCAGCCCCAGGAAGGGAAGGGCGGTGCTGGGCCACAGGGACCATGGGGAGGATGGTGTGAGGGAGGAAAATCCGATGGAGAAGTGGAAGCGGCGTTTATCCACACACAAGGAGGAGAGCAGGCTTAATAGAGAGAACTTGAATAACAACAACAGCAAACGGAGTTGCCCAGAGGATTTTGAGGTGCGTATGGTGTTGACATGTAGGTGATTAGCATGGCTGACCCTGCTGCAAGTGAAACTGCTCTTCTCATCTTCATAGCACAGTTTCATTTGACTTGGATAAAGCCTTTCATTCCATGATGAGCTGCTTCCTTTTCGAAGTGCTTCTGAACATGGCTTTGCTTGCCCAAGCTATGGATTTAGATGCCAGAGAGAGAGCGCGAACACTCAAGTGCCCTATAAACAGCTTTGGGCAACTTGCTTGCATGACCATCACTTGAGACGGTAGGTATTCTTCCATTGAAGATACGGTCTGCTGAGAACATGCGTGGCTTTTGTTCCTGCTGCAGGGCCTGAAGAGAAGCTGAAATGGGCTTCGTTTCAAATCCATGTGGCTGTAAATAACACCTCATGGGCTGTGCCTCTTGCCTTGTTCTCTGCATGTTTATCTGTACCTGTTCTCTTTTTCTTTCTGCAGCACGATGCCGTGTTTGGGATCCTCAGTAAGGTCAAGCCTTCCTATCAGTCTTGCACCGACTGCATGTATTCCTCAGCTGGTTTGTCTCCTGACTCCTTTGGGGAGCAGTATGAGAAGTTGAACGCCGGTGCTGCGCGTCGCAGCACCGCTACCATCTGCACACAGCCAGCCCTCCTCTCCCACATCAATTCCAACTTGGCAGACCACTTACCCAGCAAGGTTCACTCAGAGGAAGCAATCAGGACTAAACATAATGAGGCTCCGCTTCCTCTGTTGGCTGGAGCTGGTCCTTTGGAGGTTGGAGCTTGCAGACCCCTCGATCAGCACTGCAGCGGTTTGGAGAAAGGAAAAGATGCACCAAAAACCCCAGTCAAAACTCGTCAGCCCAGGAGAAACTCACACTGTGACAAGAGCCTCCTTACTGCAGAGGTGGTAAAAGAAGAGTCTCTCACCCGAAAGGAGAGCAAACCTACCAAGGATCTGAAGTACTTGTTCAGCAAAGACTTAGAAAAGTCAAGTGCAAGCAGTTACTTGACGCAGCATCAGGAGTCCCTCATTCAGCTGCAGAAGGCAGGCTTGGTTCGGAAGCACACCAAAGAGCTGGAGCGGTTGAAAAGCCTGCCCTCAGATGCCTCATCACTGCTCAGAGAAAACCCCTTGAGCAGAGCCGACTCCGGCATCGTGGAGGGAAGCGAGGATTTGATTTCACATCACAGCCTTGTACCTCTCCTCAGACCTACACTGCTTATACCTGAAGATGCAGAAAGCGACGTGGAGAAGTTAGAGGTGAAACGCATCTTGGAGGGGATCTCTCAGAAAACTTCCACGCCAATCATGTGTCGGTTGGAGCACACCAGTAGCTTCACCAAGGACTTCCTGAAGACCATCTGCTACACCCCATCCTCCTCCCGGAGCTCCAACCTGACACGTAGCTCCAGCAGCGACAGCATCCACAGTGTGCGGGGCAAGCCCGGCCTGGTGAAGCAGCGAACTCAGGAAATTGAGACCAGGCTGCGCCTGGCTGGCTTGACTGTGTCTTCTCCCCTGAAAAGGTCCAATTCTCTCGCCAAGCTAGGGTGTCTTAACTTGTCCTCTGAGGACTTATCGAGCGACATGGATGTGTCAACCATAACGGACTCAAAAGAGGCCGTTTCAAGTGAGTCTTCCGTGCTCTGTGAGCCACAATCCACGCTGAGGAGCGCAGATGTCACCTCCAAACTGGCAGTGAAGCCAGCGGTCGGAAACTTGAAGAGCACCCTTTGGATGGGCAAAAGTTGATGCCTTCCCCAGGAGGAGGAAGGGGTGGATTTCCCTTTCCTTTTCTTCTTTTACGGCATTTATTCATTGCACCGATGCAGTTTTACCTGACTTGCTGTAGTTCATCTGATGCCGCCTCCTCTTCCCCTCCTTGTCTTCTTAAGTGGGGGGAGAGAAAAAAAAAACAAACCCAAACCCATAATGGGTCACAATGAATGGCACGAGGGAAAATAAAATGTATTGCATGGCTTAGAAGAGGATTTTGTGTGTGACTTGCCTGTTGTCCTGCAGGATGCTGTTCTAGTACTGTATGCAAAGTATAATAATGTGGTTTTGTGTGTGAGTGTGTATATAGATAGATATTTCTCTCTGTTTATCTATCTATATATATAAAATGCGGAAATTCTGTTTCAAAGACTTGACAAAATAGTTGTGACTTTTTTATACAGAGCAACCATGGGTCTTGTTAAAACAGGGACTTGTGGGAAAGTCCTTAAAAAGGTGACGTGAACGCTACCTCTGTTCTTGATGGCGATTCGTCTCGCTTTGTCGCTTAGCGGTGTTTTAATTCTAAGGGAGGTTTTTCCCACAGTACTTTGACCCCTGTTTGAGGTATTCCCTTAACGCTAATGGTAAAGGCCCAAGGAGGATGGAGGCGGAGGCTTTGTCGTGCTGATGTGACCGAGCTACAGAGTGAAGGAGTGTCGAGCTGTGTTTGTGTTGGTTGTGACCTGCTGGCATCTGTCTGTCTGCACTGCGTGACCGGGTGGATTGCCATAGTCTCATGTCGGTGGTGGAGCGATGCCCAGGCCGTGTTGCTCTTACAGGCTTATGCTCCCATGGAGAGGAGTCTTGTTCTTTGGGTGTTTTTGCTGTCGTCGTGGTTTGTGGTGTCCCAGTAACTAATGATGAGCCTGGCCAGTAAGTGAAGCTTTGTGTTATGCCGTGTTGGTGTCGTGGATCCTAAGGTGGGGACCCTTTGTCCTGGGGCTGTTGATGGCACACCATGTGCAGGGATGGCTCTCCTGATGTCCCACACGTTTGAACTCCCTGATAGCAGGGAACGTGTGTGTCTGACTGTTGCTGTTCAGCAGTTCCCCTGTCTGTGGCTTGCTGGTGTGGAAGCCCAAGGGGTTGTGTATGCTGGGTGCTGGGAGGATGGATGGGCCCAGCACATGGAGCCAGGGTGTACGTGTCCTGGCTCTTGCAGGGCCACAGCAGCCTCCTGCCAGGGCTGACAGAGGCATAAATCCTGCTCGGGGTGAGTGCCTAAACCTAAGTAGGTGCTGGTTCCAGAGCAAGGGATGCTGGTGGTGCAGGTGGGATGTGTTGGAGGAGAGCCGTGACCTGCACGGACCATGCTGGGGCTGCCCACACTCTCCTTTGGTGAGGCCCATGGTGCCAAAGCTCCGCAGGACTCAGAGCTGAGGGAAGCATGTTCCTTCCCACTCTAGAGGCCAGCTTTCAGGGACCAGGCTCAGACCAGAGTTACCACTGCTCCCCTCTTGCTGCCCTGCAGCAGGAGATGCTCCAAATGCAGCAGTTCCTCTATGCTGCGTGAGATCCATGTTTTCTTGGAATATTTTGGGCAGCCAGATGGGTTGAGAGCTGCTCCGCGCAAGGTTACTGACTGTATCTGGAGGGAAGAGCTTGAGGAGCATGTAGGGGATGTGCTTTCCCACCCTTGGTGCTCTCCAAGTCCCATCTGAAACTGTGCTGGCTGCTTGTGCCTCCTGGGGGGTCAGAACAGACCTGGGGGGCGGTGATGGCAGATGGAGGGCTTTGCTCTGTAAGCAGCCAGGCTGTGAGGATGAGCTCTCCTGCCCTTCGTCATCCCCATCGAAAGCCATTCCTAAAAGCCCCCTCTGTGCAGTGGGGGGAGCAGGGCCACAAGCAATCCTTCTGAATCCGTATTAATGGGAAAACCCTCTGCCTTGGGAAAGGGAGCCGCGTGTTTTCCTGGCCCGAAACCACTTGGACTTTGTTTCCCTTGAGCCTACATTTTTGTATTGGTGGTGTGAGGAACTGCAATCAGTAAATAAACATCCCTCCGTGGAGAGTCTGAAATGGACCTTACACTTTGAGCTTCAGGCGTGCCCATGAAAGCTGGTTTGAAGCCAATGCTGCTGCAAGAGGGGACCCTGGAAAAACAGTAGAAGTCTTTGTGTTTTAGGGCTGAGAAAGTGCCGGGATGTGTCTGGGGGACAGAGATCCCTCTCCCCAGGGTCAGCATCCGTGGGTCACACGCGAGTCTGGATCTACTGCAATAAGTTTCCTTGTCCAGCGCTGCTGACGCTTCCTGCTGCTGCCCGGCCACAGGAAGGAGCGAGGGTGTCGGGTCTGAATAGATCCAGAAAAGCTTCCATTAATGGATGCAAGTGAACGTTACCCATCCATCCATCCCAGTCCTGCTTTCCCCAGCGCCTGCTGAGCACAAACCCCACTTCCCCAGGCTGCAGCTCATCACCGACCACCTTCCCCCTGCCCACTCCTCGCTTGGACTCCGCGCTTGCTGGACCGACCCTACGGCTTTGCTCATGGGGCTGGGGGCTGCATCTCCGCAGCGTCGAGGTGCAGATCAGTGGGGCTGGGTCTCGAAGCCCGTGTGCGCTGGAAGCACTAGCGTGCCATTCTGAAGGGTTTTGTAGCCAAACCTCTGCGGCTTGCAGACTTCCTTAGCTGTTGCATGCGAAGGTAGCCGTGTTCGTCCTCTCCCACGTGTTGTAATTGTTCTTTTACAATTGAGTGCCTTAATAATAGTTTATAAATACCGTGTATTTATGCTGAGCTGTTAAACTCTGCTGTTCGCTGTTCCTTTTATCTTTCTTTTTTGGTGCTTTTGGTGTTTCCGGTGGCAGCGAGACCGTTGTTACTCCTGCTGTGTCTCCCCGCTGAGCGCGGTGCTGCTCCCCACTTCCCTTCCGCTCCAGACCCAGTGAACCCCAAGGGGCTGCGCTGAGCTGCCACCACACTGGCCGCAGCTCCTGGTGCCCCCCATTCATCTATGCACCACTGCAGAAAAGCGGACACGGGGATATCTGGGGAGACATCCCATTGTCCCCCCCACACTCCCCCAGCTGCGCTTCCCTCAGTGGAGTGCTGGGTATCGATCCAAACCTGATCCCCTTCTGTCAGAGAACCCAAAACTCACAAAACCGGCACCTTATTACCACCCAGGGCGTTGTGGGTGTGCGTGATAGCAATAGCCCTCCTCCCTCCAGTCCTTTCCCTGTGGGTGGTTGTCCGGCTCAGTCTTGTCCCCACATCCCCCTTCCAGGCATCACCTGCTCTGCTGGGAACTGTAAACAGGGTGGGGGGACATGTCTCAGACCATCCCTGTCAGCCCATGGCCACGGGTGTGGAGAGGAGGGGTGGTTGAGTACCGTGTAGCTGTTCAGTGCATTGCTGTACTCTGTGATAACAATACTCCTTTTATTTTGTGGTATTTCTTAATTCTGGTTTTATATTGAAGCGCGGTATCTTTTGTACTGTACGGCTGCGGTGGGGGACGCATCATGCACTTTTATTTTTTACTTTGGTTTGTAAAAGATGTACTGTACGTTTTACATGCTTCTTGTGAGACAAAAATAAACTTTTTTTTTTTTTTGGGTTTCCTTTTACAAATGAGCTTTGCAGCATTTGTGGAGGTTGGGGAAGGACCAGCCTGGCTGTGGGGATCAGGCCCTGATGGGGCAGGAAGTAAAGAAGGCGACGGGCTTGTGTCCTCGGCTCCTGTGGTCCCCGGTTCCGTCTTTCTCTTCCCATCGGTCCTGACTGTGATCACATCTTACTTTGGTTTTCTGCCACCCAGGAGGAAGAGGAGGAGGACTGAAGGCTATAATTCTCCCCCTCGCCTCAGAGAGCCAGGGCTGGGTTTGTGGAGATGCTCAGTTCCCCGGCACGGAGCAGATGCCAGCAGCGGGGCAGTTGTGTGTGTGCAAGCGATGCCTGCGCCGTGCTGAGCCCTCGGATGGGTACTTGTTTGGAGGGGGGCTTGGTGCTGTGTGGGCTCCTCAGTTCCCACGCACCCGCGCTACGCTCTGCTCCCAAGAGCAAAGCCCTGGCGCGAAGGCCAAGGCACTGAATCGCGGGATGTGGCTCTTGTGCCCTGCTGCCGCCCTGCAACCCACCCGGGGTGGGACCAGCCCTTCCTGGGCACTGACCAAATTTTGCCTTTAAAGGCAAACGTAAAGCATCTGCCCTGTGTGTCTGCGAGGAGTGCTGCTGCTGCCAGAGCTGCTCCAGGGAGGAACGTGTCACTGTTTGCCTTGGCAGGGCAGCAGTGCCCAGGCTGGGGATGCTCTCCAGCTTTGGCATGCTTACAAACTGCCTCAAAGAGTTGTTACACACCCCACACACACCCCAGAAATATTTGCTTTCTGGGGGCTCTTTTTGCGGGGTGATTTGCTTTGGAGTTGGCAGCTGTTTGTCTGTCTGTCGCCCCTCAGTCCAGCACAGCTGACCCTTGCTGGGTTGGATCACGCCGGGGCAGAAACCAGCACTTGCTGCTGACTTCATGATGCTCCAACTCCCGGTGCCACAGAGTCACTGCGTGAGGGGTTGGGACCACTTTCTTTCCCTTGTGTCACCCTGGAGCTGTATGTGGCATGTGCTGGCTGATGCCACTTCGCGGCACCACCACATTCCTGGGCAGCACTCACATCTTTGCAGGGACTCATGTGTGGGCAGCTGGGAAAATCTGCCAGTGATGGAGGACAGAGCCCTGGGCTCCCTGGGGTGGGGTTGTGAAGGTTTGGGTCCTCTCATCATCTGGGGGAAAGGTTGCCCTTCTCCCACCTGCAGGGTGCTGAGCTGGGCTGTCACTGCAGGTACAGGTACCTGCTGCAGGAGCTGGAACCAGCACAAGGATGGAGACCCCAGGCTGAGTCACTCGGCATGGAGTGCTTGGCTTTGTCAAGGCCCTCCTGGAGTTGCCTGGATGTGCTTACAGGAGAGGAAACAATGTGTGTGTGTGTGTGTGTGTGTGTTCGTACAGCTTTTACACCCTGGGCTTACCTCTCACCAGCCCTGAGCCATGGCAGAGCTGGAAAGGCAGAGGTGAGCCAGGACCCCCGAGGCTCCCACATGCCAGAGCTCCAGTCTGGGGAGAGAGCAGCTTCCTCACAGAACGTGGTTTTGAGGGCCTTGGCGTGGAGCCTGACCCTTAGCTGACACCGATTTGGGGTCAGATCTTTGGTGTTCGCTGGCCGAATCCTTGCTTCCCTTGGCCTTCGCTCCCCACTCGCCTCGGCTTCCCGAGGATGGAGATGCCTGCCACGGCTGTGTACAGGTTTGTATCCCAAGAGTTGTGGGCGAGGGGTTACCCAGGACTGTGGGACGGCCCCCCAAGACTTCTGGGGAGCCTGCACATCTCGCTTGGGCTTCTAAGGGTTGAGGGCTGGTTCTTTATGGGGCTGCTCTTCTTACAGCCGAACGTTACATCCTGTTGTGATGTTGCTATGGCAAAGCCAGGAGAAACACAAGTTCTCTGGCCCATGGGTTTATTTATAACCTCACTGGCAAAAGGAGATGCTGAGCATGAAGCCTCCTTGGGCAGACGGTGCTGGGGGCAGCTGGGCACCCTCCTGGCTGGGACCCTGGGGTGGTGGGAGATGTTGAGGGCCAGCTGGGTCCCTCACCTGCTTGGTGGAGGAGCCCACGAGCAGCAATCAGAAAGGAGTGGGTCATCTCCTCAGGGACCCTCCGACTCCATTGCTTCCCACTGATGGGAGGAGGGTGGTTCCCTACCATCATTTCAGGCTGGGGTTGGGTGACAACGATGGCAGAGAGATGTGACAGGGTGGGGGTGGTGGGTGGCAAGAGAGAAGTCGGGCAGGTGGGTGGAGCTGCCTTTAGTGAACAAAGCGGCACACGCAGAGAAGCAACAGGAAGGATGTGAGGGGCCCCTGCTGTGCTTCAGCGCCAAAGGGAGAAGCTGCTGCTCGGGCAGCAGTTCTGTGGCTGCCCGCGGCCCCGGGATGGTGCCTCTATGGCCATCCACACTGTGTCGGGGCTGGGCAGCCACACTGGCCTCTCACGGGCCAGAGACGTAAATAACTTTTGAAGCAGAGCTGATGTGAGACAAGTGGGTTCCTGTGATGGATGGTGGGGCTGCAGCAGGCACGGTGCTGAGCTGCGCTGCTGGTGGGGCTGCCTCCCTACCCAGACTCTGCAAGCGTGCCGCTGGTGGGATTTCGTGTGCACAGGGAGGACATGTCACCACAATTCCCACTGCCCCAGCCTGGGAGCTGCTCATCTGGGAGCCGTGGATGAGCAGGTTGGGTTTGCTTCAGCCTCAGCCCTCACCCTGGGCGTCGCGTATTCCCTAAAAGTCTCTTCCCCTCTGGTTTGAAGGATGGGGCAGCGGCAACGTTGCTGCAGCTGCCATTTCCTTTTATGCAGAGGGTTTGGGAGCAGGAACCGCGTGGGTCCCGCGTCAGGCTTTGCAGAGCGTTTAAGCAGCAGGGAAGCAATGCGAAGCGCTGCAGGTCCCGTGACCAATCTGCCCAGGTGCCACAGCAGCCCTGGGCACCACACTCCCTGCTCAGGGTGAGGCAAAATTGATCAAGACATCTCCAAATCCCACTGGTCTGTAAGAAGCCTAGGGTGTATTTGGCTTTGGCATGGCGGGGGGCGGGGGTGTTTGCTTAAGTTACTGATCAGGTCATCGGGCCAACACTGAGGGTGTCTGAGCCTGGCAGGTTTATCCCATGGCAAGGTGACCTGGCTTTTGGAGTTGTCACTCCCCCAGCTGTCAGCAAGTCGTTTGGGTGCCTGGTGGGATGGGTGCTCTGAGGTCCCCCCTGGCCCAGACAGTGTCAGCAGGGACCATTGCCTGCCCCAGGCTCAGCTCGGGAGCCCGTACCCAGTCCCACTGGGAAGCAGTTGTGTTTGTTTTGGGCAGGCTCAGCCGGGATTTTAAACTTCCAGTGGTAACAAGCGGTGTTTTGTCTCCCTCATTGTGATGTGTCTTGATAAAAAGCCATCCCTGTGCAGGGCCTGGCTGGCTCCTGGCTGAGAACAGCTGGGATAACATCGTCCCTCGCTGCTTCCCCTTCACGGGGGCTGGCTCTCGCTCCCGAGCCAGCTCACAGAGCAAGGGATGAGGTGGTGGCATCCGAGACACCACAGTCCAGATGTCACCCCTGCAGACTGTGTGCATGCCCTGATGGCACTCAGGGAGTCCCTGGGGGTCTGGGTAAGACCCCGACAGTATTTCACAGTCCCACTGAGTCTCAGCTGTAGGCAGGTTGCTGGGGGCTGTTCACAAACCCTTGGGTACCTCAGCCCTGGCACCACCGAGGCACCCACATCTCTTTTGGGAGCGTCCAGGCATTTTCCCGCATCCTGATGCTGCTGGGGCAGCAGGCACCTCGTGCACCATAAAAGGCAAAGCGCTGGGGAAGAGCTGCTGGGGTGGGAGCCGTGGCGGCCGCTGCGGCTCACTGCAATGCCAGGCATCCTGGCTGTGTATACAGGGATTAGAGCCCGCCGGCTCTCCCTCCTTCTGAAGAGTTTACAGGAGCCCGTTTGGCAGAAGGATTATCCAAAGGGAGGAACTTTCTGCTCCGAGGGTTGTTTAGGGAAATGCCCAGGATGTTACAGGATGTTAGCAGGGATTCTTGCTAAGTTACGTTTCGGAGCCTCCGAAGGGGAGCGTGTCTCTGAGGCTGCATCTCTGTTTACCTCGGGCAGTCTTTTTATGTCTCAGCAATCCCCTTGGCAGTACCGTATTCCCACAGATCCCTCCAGCCGATCTGTCTCTGCCCTGCTCTGAGCAGGCGGCATCTCTCCCCGAAATGCTGGGATGCGGACCAAGGCTGTGCCTCGCTTCCAAGGAAGGAGCGCGCGGGGCGGAGGGTGGGGGGGGTGGGGGGAGAGGGAGACACGTTGTGTTCGTTGGGCGCTAGGGCAGGGAGGCAGGGAAGAGTGCCAGGGGTGCGGACATGGGTTTCCAAGCTCTCCTGTGAAACCCACAGAGGAGGTGACGGAGGTGATCCTGCCCAGACGAGCTGGGGCAGATGACCTGGCAGTAAATCGCTCTGGAAGCAGTGAGATCGGAGGGTTGCTGCACAGGAGCTATTGCCGCAGCAGGTTGGGGAGGAGAGGAGGAGAATCCCCAAGGGAAGATGCAGACGGGCAGCCAGCCCTGCCCGTGGAAGTGCTTTGGAGCAGCAAACTAGAAGCTGGGGGGCTGCTGCTTTTACAGTTGTTCAGGTGGGGATATATTTGGGTAGGGACCAGCGTAGCATCAACTCTGACAGCTGTTGTGTTAGGAGAGAGGCTCCTGCCCTGCTGCAGAGGATGGGCTCCATCACGCCAACGTGCGTCTTCATCTCTGCTGGCTGGGAAGCTAAAAACCGCCGATTCACATGACCCAGGCACGGAGGCTTCCAAGCTGCCTCCGAATCTCCCAGTAGCGTGGGGAAGGAGAAGGCGGTGCTGAAAAGTCTGCCGAGCCCCAAAGGTGGGAAGAAATCTTGGCTGGCCAGTTCTAAAGCATTTGGACCAGGAATTACGGTGCCTGAACTCCCGGCCATGGATGCCTCCACCTGGCAGCACTATGGATATTTACGGGATGACACGAGTAAGACAAGGGGGAGAGACAGCGCTGCTTCCCGGGAATCCTCCGCAGGGATGAGTGAGGATTATCCCCTGCTGCAACTTGACGAGGAGAGCCTGGGGCAGGGGCTGGAGAGCAGGGACATTCCCGACCCCGGGAGCGACACAGAAACCCCTGCCAAGCGTCTGGAGATGAGCGGCAGTGGGCAGAGAGGGCAGCGGGGGCTGGCAGGGAGCCCAGGCTTGGAAGACCACCCCGTGTCAAAAGGACGCAGGGGAGGGGAGGAGGGAGAAGCCCCTCCGAAGGTGTACGAGATGGAGGTTGGGCACAGGAGAGCGGGGATGGGCAGGACAGTGAAGCCGGTGGTGTACAGGCTGGAGGAGAGCGAGTACAGGCGACTGATTGAGGAGGCAGAAGCAGAGCCAGAGGAGGAATGGGAAGCAACGGAATACAAGGCACCTGTGATACAGGAGGGCTTCCCAGGGGATGGAAAGGTGGCAAGTCCGAGCCTGAAGAGGCTCAATGCTTTCCAAGGAGCCCTGAGGAGGCAGATAAGCCATTCAGACTCAGAAAGCAGCGTAGAGAACAGGCAAGTGAACAAACTGGCCCTGAACCCTCCCTCAGAGAGCAACAAGCCCAGTGTCCCCATCAGGTCAGACAGCTTCGAGCGCAACGCCATGCTCATGGATTACATTTTGCAAAGCAAACAGGAGGCAGCAACGCCTGTTTCCTACGTCCCCAGAGAAAGCAGCAAGGCAGCCGAAAGCTTCAGACAGGTGCTGGGATTCACCCACCAGCCCGATGGAGCTCCGGACCTTTGCCAGAACGGCCAGACCGGTGAGGAGGATCCAGCCAGGAAGCTCGAGCCAGAAAAGCAGGTAGCAAAGAGCCTTGAGAGAATGGTCTCTGCGGCTGCGAATTACGCTAGAGACGGCATGGCAGCCAGCTCCTTGAGATCAGGGCAGCTTGGAGGGGAAGCCGATGCAGGGATGCTCAACTCAAGCAGCCAGAAGAAAACCCCACCGACCCCTCCTGTCAGGTCCCACAGCAAGGAGAGCTTGGCTTTGAGTATGACCAAGACTGTGGCGATGACGGAGGCGATGCTGGAGCCCCACGGTGAGGCAGTGAAACCTGCCAAGGAGCAGTGGGCAGCTGGAGGCACAGAGCAGTTAACTGGAGGCAGGACTGTGGGAGGAGGGGGCTCCGAGGAGCCGGAGCGGAAGGGGAGGAAGGACCAGGAGGATGAGAAAGTCCTTAAAGTTGCCGACGCAAAGAAAACCTTCGAAAAGTCCAAGTCGGTGGAGGGGAAGGCAGCAACGCCACCACCCAGCACTGCCAAGAAAGGTGAGGTGTGAGGGCTCTGCGCGGGCAGGATAGCAGCCCCCGGCTCTGCCCCCGCCCCCCTCCCCCCCCGGGGGTCCAGGGCAGGGCGCAGCCTGGGGGCTGGGTGGTGAGGGGATGCGGGGATGCAGTGGGTCTGTGAGGCTTTTAAGAAAACA
>VZTU01005184.1:503118-516670 GCA_013400835.1 Zapornia atra | reverse complement strand
GAGGCGGGGCGGGCGCGGGGGCCGGGCTCTCCCGCCGCAGCCCGGGTAGCCCCGGCGCGCCGCGCACCTGGTGCCCGCTGCCAGCCCCGGCCGCCTTCTGCAGGGGGCACGGAGGGGTTCTTTTGTTTCTGAGGGTTTTTCCCCATCCCTCCTTCCCTTCCCCCCCTTTTTTTTCCGCTTTCCGTGGCGGTGGCACCGCCGTGTGCGTGTCGCCCCCGGAGCGCCGCGTCCCCGCTGCCGTCGTGTGATGTTGCAGAGGACAAAAGATGACCGGCGGGGTTGGGTTTGGCTATTTTTCTGTAGGCTTTTAAAACCGGGGACGTGTCAGGCCGTTATAAACAGCTCTGCCGGCTCCGGTCAGGAGGTGTGTGAAGCCCTGGGTTGTGTGACATGTTCCTGGGCTTTGTTTTTCTCTGTAGAAAGCCGCATTGTTTTAAGAAGGGTATGTCAAGAGGCCAGAATCTAAAGATTAGTATTTATCAGGGCTTTGTGAAACGAGCCCCTTCTCTGCTCAGGGCACACGGAGAGGCATCCAATGTTCCCCCTGTGCAAACACGGAGCAGTAGTGCCCTGGTGCAGACAATGTGATGCTGAGACTGTGCAGGAGACGGGTCTTAACACAGGAAAAAAAAAATTTAAAAAGGAAGAAGAATAAAAGAGCAGCCTGGAAACAGAAGTAAAACTGATTGATGCAGCTTTCTTGTTAAAGATAGGCGGTATGCATTGGCATTGTGGGTTTTTTAATAGCTGTACTTTCAGCCCGGCGCGTGTGTGTGTTTGAGCATGTCTGCGCAGCCTGTTCATGCAGATGTGCGTGTGGATTAGTACCAGCAAGACTGAGGATGTCGGCAGAATGAAGGAGCGATGTTTCGCATATCCTAAGCTACAGCTGGCTTTTCAGTTTGCTGGTACCGATCCTGGTTTGATTTCTTTAGGCCGGGCTGCCTCCAGATTACCTGACATGAGCCTGCCTCTCTTTGCGTGCCCCTCTCCATGCCGGAGAGAAGCTTGGCGCCTGCCAAAGTGTGGGGAAATGGTGTGAACTGGTGCAGCTCACCCCGTGAGAATCGGGTTTGTTCCGTGCTGAGTGCGTGATGGCTGGAGAAATCAGCAGGTATCTTGGGCTGGAGAGGATACATTCCATTTTCCTTTGAATAACAAGAATCCTATCGTCTCTTCTGCTCAAGGGGGAAAAACAGATGGCTTGGGTGCTCACTGAGATGTTTTATTGCCACTAATACTCGTGTTTGCCAAGGACTGTGTAGGTAATGTCACAAATGCAGTTGGGATAGAGTAATTGCGTGATTGTTTTGTGTGTGTGTGTGTATATATATATTTATTTAGTATATTCAGTATCCGTGGTAAGACCTGACACCTCGGGGGCACTTGCTTTGTGCTTGTTTTAATACAGTGCTTCATAATACTAATTTTTTAGTGGTCACTTGTAGCCTTTTATACAGATTGCTTTAATCAGCATTTGTGTGTGTCTCTTTATGCTCTCTGTTGGCATTACTCTGTCTTCTAGTGAGCTGCCTTTTCAAACATCATTGGATTTTTTCAAGTTAAATCTTCATGCTTATTGCATCTGTCACTTCTGGGATTCGCTCCAAGCAAAAGGCAGAGATTCAGTTTAATGGCAATGAGAAGGAATGCACAGAAGGGTAAAATATCAGCTTTCCTGAGTGATGCAGCAAAGGACAACAAGAGATCTGCCCCCAGTAACTGTTCCATGCATCATGTTCAAGTTTAATATTAGACTTTAACGACAGCTTCGTAAAATGCCTCATTAAAGCACAGCGTTGCATTTTGATTGTAAGGGAATTTATGTTACTGGTTTTAATTTGATTATCGATTCCGGGGAACGTAACTTGGATGCCAGCTTCCTATTTTGAAGACATGAGCAAAACACTTCCTGGCCTGAGTTTGCAGCTCGGTGAGGTCATCGGCGCACCACTCCCAGGGCTAGGAATGTCCTTTTAGGCAAACTCGCAGGCGCATTTTCACTTGACTTTTAAAGCATGGGCTGGTTTGTTTTGATTTTGGTTTACTGAGGCTTTTGCGATAATCTCAGCCCTTCTGTAAGGATGTGTTGGAACAGGAACTCACCAAGGATTTGAAGTGCCCCAGTTTAAGCGTTTACAGGGCATATGAATGAGAATTAAATGTCTGTGTTCTCCTCTAGCTCTTTCCCTGTAGTCTCCCCTACCTAATATTTTTGGTCTGCTTACATTCTGGTTGTTAACTCTGAAGTTAATCTGCTAGAAACTGCTTACAGCTTCAGTTCACAGTCACCCTGGTTGTGTGAGAAGTCAGATTGCCGGTGGCAGGATATGAGCTGGTGTTTCGGTTTGTCTCAACGTGCGGAAGTGCAGGTGGTAGTGGTGACATTGCTGGCAGGAGCGCTAAGCCCAGACGAAGGCAGAGAGGTTTCAGTTGGCTGAGGCCACTCAGGAAGGCTAGCAGTGAAAGCTGATGGTTCTGGATGTGTCAGATAGACACCAGTATAACTGGGAATCTGTTACTGGGCCCTCTCTTTCTATTTGCTAATAGGATTGCTTGTTCTAGTTTTCCTCGTGTGGGTGACTCTACTAAATAATGATTATTTGTGGGGTTTTTGAGGTTAAAATGCTTTAGTACGTGACTTTAAATGGATTATTTGTTTCTTTTTGAGGTTGTAATGGTTTGGTACCTGACTTTATATGTGTTTTTACATGGTGGCATTAGGCACGTAAAATTGTAGCTCCAGGCCTGGAGGTTGGTGGCCCTGCCTGTGGCAGGGGGGTTGGAGCTCTATGATCCTTGGGGTCCCTTCCAACCCATGCCATTCTATGATTCTATGACACTAGAATTGCTTGGCTTCTTGGCGTAGCAATGATGAGTCTCAGAGGTCCCACTGGCAGGTCTGGCTTGGCGCTGGAGGACTCTCTGGTGGTCCTCAACTGTCTGGAGAGGTTTCTAATGGAAGGTACCAGCCATTAGTTGGATTAACAACCATTAGTGTAGATGTGCCCATACGGGTTTGTGTAGTGAATGCAGATCTGGTCAGAATTAATGGCTGGTGGAGGTAATGATGTAGCTGTAAAGCAGAAGGTGACTCTTGGGCAAATAGATATTTTACTGTATGCCTCTCCCATGCAGTTGTTCTGTCAGTAAGACAGATGTAATCTCTTTACAGCAGACATCTTTGTAACAAGTCGCAAAGTGCTCCTGAAATGGAAGAGGCTTTTGTGGTGGAATACCATAAAAGCTTTAAAGTCCAGCTCCCTGGGTCAGGAGCTAGCAAGGGACTTGACAGAGAAATAGTGGAAGTGGTGCCTGCTTCTGTCCCCAAAGACCACTAAAACCGTGTCATTCTTTTGAAGGCTGGCTGCCTGCCGCCACCCTCATGGTGCTTGTCAATAGAAGAGGGCTCCTTGGTTTAGAGATGACAAAGTAAAACATGGGGTCCTAGGCTGCTTCTCCTCCTTGCTTTTCTTCTTACAACCCAAGGTAGGGTCACCTGCATTGAAGAAAGGACAACGGCTTTGCTTCAGCAGTGTTTGCTTTGTCTTATCCCCATTTTGTTGATGATAATGACAAGGATATATAATGAGCTTTTTGCTCTGAGCACGTAATGACTTGTTTGAGGTCTGGCTCTCAATAGGAGAAGCTGGATGTGCTTGGATCGCTTATGGTGACTCTGACATTGAGCTGGGCCTCTCAGTCCATCATAATTAGTTTTTTTTCTTGTTTTCCATTTTAATAATTTAATTTGAAAAAGCAATGGAGATAAAATGGTGATGGGATCTGACTTAAAGTGATTAAGGTTCAGCCTGATGTGACCAGGCGTGCTGAGAAGAGCTCGCAGCTTTTGTCTGGTGCGTTGCTGAGCTGTGCTTAAAGCTGGGCTTAAGGGCATTCCTTTTAGGAAGGGTCATGGTTTCCTTGTGGCTCTCCAGATCTCAGCTGGCCAGAGCATCTTTTGTCTGTAGTCTGTGTACAAGCGTACATATAATCTGTATAAGATTTTTCTCGGCTGAATGTTAACAGCAACCATTTCTGCAGTCTTAGCCAATATGCCTGAGTAGATTCCATAAAACTAGGGAAGAGTGGTGTGTCCAAAACTAGACCATATTTACATCCATGCGTGAACCCAGGCAGTGCATCTCACCCTCAGCTCCTGGTATAAGTAGTCCCTGGAAAATGGACTTCAAGGCGTGCTGTCAGAGTATTTAGAAATGTAGGAACGTCCCTGCCCTTCCTCTCCATCCTCCTATTTCTGCATATAGTTGCCATAGAGACTGCTCTGGAGTTCTTCAAAACCTGTTGTTTGTCTCACGTAAATGTATAAACCTGCCCTATTGAAACGTCATCACCTTTCGAAGCGTCCCCTTCCCACGTAAATCCAATCAGGGCTTGACATCCCATGGTGCTGGATTCGGATACTGGGCGTGCGCCGGGCCACAATCAGACAGACTGATAATGGGTATAATTAGCACCACCAGGGATTAGCAGGCAATAACAAATTCAAGCCATAGTAAGCACTCTGTCCCTTGGGAGCTGGGCAAACTGGCAGAGCTGGGCAGATGATCACTCGATACAGAAGATACTCATCAGCGAAGGCTTGCTGGCGAGGGGCTCGGCTCAGCGCTACTATTACCTCTTGAAATTACCTTCCCCCTTTTTTTCTGGCTTTAAATCCTTCAAAACCTCAGGTTTTGTTAGTTCATGCCGGAATCTTGAACACCCAACTGCCTTGGGGGTACGTGCTTGGCATTTACTTGGCATTTTGCATCACAGGGTGGCCAGCCAGTGGGACATTTGTTACTTGCAGTTTATCCCGTGAGAAGCAGATTGATATCTTCGTTTCCAAGGTGGAAATGTGAGGTTAAGCGTTTTGCTCGAGGTCTCCTGGGCACTAGGCTGGGAATACTCCTAGCATACAATAGTAAGTGTGCTGGTTGTCTTGCAGGTGGCTTGTACGTTTGCACACATGGTGGGGGTGTGTTTGTGTGCAGATAAATGGCTGTTCGTACACTTCTTGGCTGATAATTTCTTACTTCAGCACTTACATTAATTATACTGTATGTTGGAGGCTGGAGGAAACAGGCACAAAGCTGGCTTCTTCAGAATAGGAGGTGGATTAATATTTTTAATTATTTTTGGTCAATATATATATATTATATTTTTAAGATTTATTTTCAGGTTTGGATCTGCTGAGATGGGTTTGCAAGGCAGGAAAAAAATCCCGATCCAGCTTAGACAAACACAAGTTGCCAGACGTACTTCAGCGCCGTAGCCCTGTGCTTCAGTGCAGCATGAAGTGTAGGCACAAAACGCTTCTGGTTGAGCATCCTTGTGCCTTCCAGCATCCTTTACCTGGCTGCTGCTGCTTTCTGAAGCAGTTTGTTAATGTTCTGCAGTGTGCTGCTGTTTAAAGGTAGGCTGGCCGCCTTGGTTTGGCCTCCTGTTTCCCTGTGCTTTGGATGGATGTGTGGGTGTTACCAGTACGCTTCACTTTGCTCCCTGATGTTTCTTTAGGGGATAAAGGTTATCTTTTTGTTCTCTAGTGCTTGCCACATTGATCTTTGGGTCTACTAGGGGAATTCCTGCGCACTGTGAAAGATCACATAAAAACCAGCTGGGGTTTATCTCGGGGTACTGCTGCCTCTTGTTTTGGCTGGTCTCCTCCAGGACTGCTCTAAATGCCACAGGGACTCTCAAAGGGCTGGTGGTGTGGGATGCACGAGCAGTACCAGGGCTGTCAAGCTGACAGGTAAGTAAAGCTTAAAGGTCGTCAAACACAGGCTGTAACTCTTCGTGCCCCTTCCTGAAAACAAGTCCCCCAGCTGAGAGCAGTCAGCTCTTGGTCCTTCCCCCAAGAAATCAGCCTTTGCCCACTGTGTATCAGGGGCAATTCTCCCCATAGAGTTGGCAGAGAGTTGCTGTGGGAGTGTTGGGGACCGCAGGTACACCCCTTGTCCCTGTCACACAGACCCTGTGGGTGTAAGATGTTTTTCCTTCTTACATCTGAAATTTTTCCTTGTAGCATAGCAGTAATGTTTATTAAAGCTACTGACTGAGCTAAATACACTTTCCAAAATCAGTTTTGGTTTGTTCCTTGTCTGCCCAGCAAGGTGGGAAAGGTGCCCCGTGTTGTACTTGTGACGTGACATCAGGTCGCTGCCTTCCTTGCTGCAGCACAGAACAGCAGCCTTGGCCCGAAACGGATCAGTGACAAAGAACATCTGTAGGACAGAGGAAATGTGTTTGAACTTGGAACCCTTTGCTAAAGCAGATGTTTGAGGGGCTGTAATTCGTACCACGAGATAGGGATTTAAAATCAAGTTAGCAGATTGAACTATCTGGGTTTGAGTTTTAGCCTCCTCCAGTCTCATCCTCCCTCCCCCAGCCCTGATGTCAAATTGCATGTTACGGAAACGGGACAGAATGACAATGGTACTCTTTGAATTATAGGCTGCTTGGCCAGAAGAGCTGGCAGGACAGCAAATGGAAATCTGGAGAAATACACGCCAGTTCCAACTGTGAGAATTGAGATTCATTTTGCAGCCTATTTGTTCAGCATTAAAATCTGAGGTGTGTTTGCATTGTCCGGTCTGAACCTCCTGTGTACTTCTGGGCTGGGGACACTGTCTTATCTTTGGCAATTAACCCTCGTTGGTTCTTTTTTGAGAAGATCAAAAACTTGGCGTCAGTGCCTCCTTGCCTGTTGGGTGGGTGCTGCTGAGCAGCTATAGAAGTGATAGTGGCTAAACGGGGCTCCCATAAGGCGAGGGTTTGGATGAAGGTGTTTCCCAGGATGTGCTAAGCAAGCCCATTACTCATTTTTTCGAGCTTCTCCATTCAGGATCGCAGCGCGATGGACCTCGCTGGGCTCGGCTATAACCCCAGTCTAACCATCGCATTCTCCAGGCATCTCTGGCCCATCACGTTTGCCATTACAGGGCTGGAAACAAACCCCTGATGGCATGGCAGCAGCATAGGGCTGTGGTGCTGCTCTAAGCAGCATCACTGTTACGCTTGGCCATCCTGCTCCCCTCTGATCACATCCCCCAAGGCAGCACTGTCTTCTCCGGCCTGGGTGCCACGCTCCGTCCCGCAGACCGGCGGAGCATTTGTGGTCAGGCAGGACCATCTGGAGAATGCTGCATCCTCGCTTGGTCAGTCTGACTCACACTTGGCTGGTCTGTTCGTGAGCCTCGGTTGTGCTGATCTGTTGTTTCTGCTTTATTTCTAAGTCGCGAGGAATTTGTGCCCCGGCTAGCTTGATGTTTATGGTGGAGGGCTTTCTGCAGGTCTTGGGTTCCTGATGGTGGCTCTCAGGCTGTGCTTCAAGGCTTCTGAAGAACTGGGACCTGCAACCTTGTATCTACAAAACCATTTATCTCCTTAAAACATCTGTAATGTGTATAGTTTCCTCCCGTGGATACCAGGGCATGTAGCAATTGAGGGGGAATAGAAAACAATTTATCAAGTCCTTTGGAGAGTTCTCCTTTTGATAAATCTTCCTGTCATTTTTTTTTAAAGGAATGTTCCAATTAACTGTAAGCAAGGAGCAGCAGTGTAACAGTTCCAAAAATGTCTTAAAGCCACTGGAGTTTAACAGGAAATGTGCTTTCCTCAGAAAATACTGTGTTAATCACATTACCTTCGTGCCTGCACCTCTTCTTGGCTTGTGCAGGATGGGAAATCCTGCACATGTTATTTTTGCTGGGCTCTAAGCTCCCAGCACCTCGGTCCTGCTCTCTGCTTGGCCTTCTAGCTTAAGTTCTCCACTGGATAGGACAGCATGGATCCTGCATCAGGAGCTGAGATTCAGGGCTAGTGGCTACTGGGGAGCTCCTCCATCACACATGTAGAAAGCCTCATGTTTGCTGTTTGTTTCATTTGATTGCTTCAAGTCGGAGGAGAAAATGCAGTTGTTTCATGCTGTTAGTGCTCTGCTGTGTTAGTACAACATCCTTGTGCCATAGAGGGTTATTTGGGAAAGGTGGGACTCGATCTGGTGAGAAATTAAAGCTATAGTGAGGAAGAGCTCTTTTTCCATCCATTACCACCCTCCTCAGCTGGTACTAAGCTTTCACCCAAAACCAGGCTAAAAAACATCAAATAAGAGGTTGCAGTGTGTCTCAGGAATATGGTCTGGAAGAAGCTTGCACGTAACCTTCAAGAGAGCAGAAGAATTTGGCAAATTGGGGTAGCAGCTCTGAACAGATTGATACTTCCTGGTTAGCTCTCTTGCGCTGATAAGAGAACTAGGTCAGCTCTGTGGAGAAAGCATTTTATCTGCATACTTCTCTGGACTGGAATCCTGGCGCTTGGCTGTTGTAACAGGCTTGCTGACTTGCATCTCTGCACGGGGGGTTGTGCTCTCCCTCTTGTCTTTTCCTTGGGGTCAGAGCGTGGTCTGCAGCCCTGTTGTTTTCCTCTGTGTGGCATGTGCTGCTTGTACTGTGGGGGTGATGCTGGCGGTCCCCAGGGCTGTAAGTAGCATCTTCCATCACACTGGTGTAATGTCTCTGGCTGAAGTTCATAGGGTTGTTGTTCAGCTCTGGAAGTACGTAGCTCTGTCTTTTGGCAGAGGGTGAGGATACAGTGTGCAATGAAGCATCTCTGGTGTTCATTCCAGGGGAGAAAGGGATGGAGAATGAAGGCTTTTGGAGGGGAGCACAGGAAAGGCCACGGCCTGGAGCAGCGATGACTTAAGGTGTCTGTTCCAGTGCAAGGTTTCCCTTTCCTTACCCCCAGGAAAGCTTGTTCCTTGCCCGCTGACTGTGTAACTGTCTCCCATGGCACCAGAAGTGGATGCTGAAATGCAGGGATGCATTTGGGCACCTGGGATGCTCAACACACGGGTACCTCAGTCCTGTTTGCCCTGTGTTTTCTCTGTTATTTGCTTCTCTGATGTTTTGCCCTGGGTTTCATGGCTGCTTTCCCAACCCCCTGCCCTCTACTTCGCTCTCCTCTGTCTTCTGTTTTAATTTTTACTGACCTTTTTTGCCCAGCGTGTGTCAAATTTCTGCCATCCAAACATCCCCAAATACATCACCCTTCACCAGCTTTGAGGTGGGTAGCGTTAGTGCCGGCTGATGGAAGACACAATAGAAGATGCAGACCCGAAAGAGCTTGGTTTGGAGGCTGTCACTCCAGCACTCATCCCTGTTCCATGGCTGCCTCACTGTTTCAGATCTGGGCTTTGTGTAACTGCTGCAGTGTGTCTCTTTAGTTACTCATCCCATTATGGCCTCCTGATAAATTTATTTTGTGTAATGATTTTTGTGTGCGTTCCTTGCGCTAGCTTTATGGTAGATGGCACAGATTAAATGAAGCTGGGCAGTGCTCTCTGTTCAGGGTAATGGCTTTCAACTGCAGTGTCTTTTTGTCACTGTAAATTATGGCAAATGATGTAATGTCAGGCAGGGAAGCTACAAGCTACAAAACGGTATCTTCCCCCGAGGAGATGAATTGCATAACCTGGAAATCTCAAAGTGAAACTATCCATCGCATCCCTGTGTGTGCAGGGAAGGAGCATTGGCTGTGCCATGGAGGGTGCATGCTCCAGACAAGCAGACACGGGGTAAACAGGAACTGTGATGCCTGGAAGATTGAAGCATTGCAGGCACTCCTGACTGAAGAGTTCTTCGTATTCCAGTGGTCTTGGTGTGATTGTGTCAGGGTGCAGCTTTGAAAAACAGAATCGTATTGAGTATTTCACAGGTTAGAACCAGCACCTTGTACTTCGTCCAGAAGAGCAATTCCAGCTTATTTTAGGTTTGGGTTGTGTTACATTTTTGAGTGTGCTGGGCTCCCCAGTTGAGATATAATCGAATTCCCTGGTAGTTTGTGGTTTAGGTTCCCATCCCAAAATAGAATCTCGCCAGTGGTATAACAGCTGGAAATTTCGGTATTAAGTTCATATTCCAGCTTTTTGTCTTTAAAATGAAGTGAAATCAGATGGCAGGGTCTTGCTCAACCTAGACTAAAGTAACTAAAGACTGAAAATAATCTGTGCACAAATATGATGTATTTTGGAATTGTGACCATCTGTAGAAGTGTTCGCCCTTGGTTTAAATAACTCTGAACATCTGAAAACAAAAGTTCTGTCAGCGGTGGACCTGATGTGAATTGATTTGAAATGGTATACCATGGAGGGAACAGCATGCTGTTGAAAAGTAGAGGACTGCATCAAGGTATTCGCGGAAGTTCCTTTTTCCTGCCAGAGGTTTCACGTCAAGTCGTAGGGTGAGCAGAAATTTTTGTGGTCATGTGATATTTTTGAAAATAAATTTCATGCTCCCCCTCCCTGCTTCCTCCCTTGCCCAAATATTGCAAGACTTAAATATCACGAGACTGAATTAATCGATTCCCTTGATATTTGGAGAGGGAGATTAAGTCCTCCTTCAGCCTTGCTGGTGACATACTGGTTCTCCACCATGACAGTGGTGGCAATTTACCACTCTTGCGGTCTCATGCCAGTTGTGGCCCTGTGCTTGCTGTAGGACACATGCTTGCCTTGGTCTCCTATGGTGGTTAGCTTGCTCCTTCGGGGCTTGTTGGTCCATGCTGAGTTGGTTTCAAAGAACAGATGGTGTTCACCATCCACGCTGTCTGCGTGGCTCAGCTCAGCCAGCAGCGAATGCCTTCCTGCCTTGCTTCTCCCACTGATGTGTCTCACTCTCCTTTCTCTGCCAAAGGTGTGCTCAGAAACGCTGTCCTTGAAATGATCTGGCAGAGTTCTCTTCTAGATGTGTGAGTCTTATGAGGTGTTCATAAGACACTATCCTCTGTGGTACAGTAAGGCTGTAAAGAATTAATGTGGAATACGTGTGCATATTCCAGACTGAGCACAAGGCAGCATTTGCCTGCAGGCACACGTATGTGTGTTTGTGTACAAGGGCAGTGCACACGCATGGGTTAGAGCCCAAAGAGGTTGCACAACCCAGTGCTCTGGAGTTAAGAAATGTCAGAAATGAGCGATTGGGAAATAACCTGGGTAATTGTTCCCTTTTTCACATGCAGTGGGGTATGGCTGTTGGCTCAGTCCCTGTTCCACTGGTGCTTGGCTCTGTTGGGCACACAGTGGTGGCTGCGGTGGTGGGATGGAGTCTTCCGTGGCCATGTGGAGGAGGAGGTGTGATGGGATGGTGGTCTCTGTGTGGCTTTAAGACCTCCAATTGCTTGTAGCCTTGAATATAAGGCTGGTTTGGTGGGCAGGGACCCTAGAGTCCCACAGTGCTCCCCTGCCATGGGCAGGGACATTCCCCTACCCCCTAGCCCAGGGTGCCCCAAGCCCCATCCAACCTGGCCTTGAACCCTGCCAGGGGTCCAGGGGCAGCCCCAGCTTCTCTGGCCACACTGTGCCAGGGCCTTCCCATTCCCCAGAAAGGATTTCTGCCTCCCAGCCCCTCTCCAGCTGCCCTCCTGCCCCTGAAGGTTTTTCCCCTGGGCCTGGCCCTCCGGCCCTCAGCACTAGTCCCTCTCCAGCTGCCTTGTTCTATGCAGCTCTGTGCCTTATCTATCAGAGGATGTTCAAAGTGCTCTGAAGAGTGAATGACTAGATTCTTCCTGGGCTTATCTCCATGATGGACAAGTGCTCTGCAAATACCCTGCTGTGACAGAGGGCATTTGTGCTGAGGGCACTTAGGCCTCAGGTTGAGACTGCCAGGGCCGGATGGCTGCCATGGCCCAATGACTGCCTTACAATCCTAACATACTTCCTGTTGTTATTTTTCAGAAGGCTTCAGCCCTGAGCACCCCTTGCTTTTGCAGCTGAGGCCTATGCATCCCCTCCAAGGTGTTCAGAAAGACCTTGGGCTGCACAGGCGGTGTGTCAGTACTCAAGGGACTCCTGGGCATCCCTGCATTGCACACCTGTGGTGTGGCTGTCCCATGTCACAGTTTCGCCAGTGGCACTGTCCCCTTTTGCTGCTGGCCCCAGCACCCAGCCCAACCCATAAAAAATGAGGTGGGTGTCCCCCCAGTATAAATCACTGTTCACAATTGGTGCTGGTGGCCTTGCATATAGTGTATCTTGATTAGGTTTTTTTCCTCTTTATCTGCTCCTCATTTGTTAATAGTTATCTGAGGCTGCATTTATTCCAGAGCTGCCATCAAAGTATACACAATCTTTTCAGTACAGCTCGAATTCTGCGTTCGAGGGGGGTTCTCCATCAACAGCTCCAACCTACCCTGACATCTTCCCCTTCAGAGACTTCCCAGTCCCTAGTAGCAGCCTTTGAGAAGATCCCTTCTCCCCACGCAGTGGCTTTGTGTCTCCTCGCCCCCCTTTAACAGTAGCCTACGGCTGCCAGTGACTTAAACCAGCCTTTTATTCCAAACGTCCCTTTCCAGGAGGGTTCACAATCACATGGGCTGAGCAGGATTTTGCCATTAGTGGGGGGTTTTCCTGTAAGTGTTCCCTAGCAGGATGCGTTTCCTCTTGCATAAGCAGGCTAAAAAACCCTCCGAAGCCACAGAAATACATCTGTTGGATTCTTGAGACAGATAAATCCTTTATAAACAGGAAAATGGGCAAAACTCATGGTAACTCTTGTGACACATCATGATGGGAGATCAGAAAGAAACGGGATGAAAAGTATCACTGTGCAAGCACGGCTGACGGCATCCTGCGTTTCTAAGGTCCTTTTAAATGCTGACACAAAGGCCGGCGGCTGAGCTGTACAGTGGGGAGATGAAGTTAAACATTTGGTAAAATTCAGCTGGAAGTCACTTGACATTTGTGGGAGAGGGGGAGGGAAAAAATTCGGGAGGCTCTTTGCTGTGTCCCCACCGGGATGTGTAAGATGCCGTGTGTCGCGGAGCTGGATCCAGGAGATCAGCACGGTCGTAGATCTGTCAGCGCTTCTATTGTAGTGGTCTTTGCAGGGTGTCTAACGCTTCTGTTTTAATTTTGCTGAGGGCTGTAACTCTGGCAAAATTTAAACTCCTTTCAACTCCTAGTCGGGAGGTTTTAAATCCTCCAAATTTGTACTTTATGGGGAAAAAAAAAAATCAATTCCCGTCTAGCAAGTGTATGGAGATTGTTCCAGCTCCTTAGCTAAGATTTAACAGCACAGACAATGAGCTAATTAACTTCCTCCTTTTTTATTTTTTTTTTAAGCTCTATCTCTGAGTTTGCTTTTTAAGAGTAAATCCCTGGCACGGCCCTTAAACCATGGATGTGCTTTCCTGCCCACTCGGGTATTTCCAAAGTCACTTCCCAAGGGTCCCTGAACCAGCCAGGTCACGCTTCTACGTGTGTGACAGAGGCTGAATCAGCTTTTCCTTACGGTGAATCATCTCCGATGTTGGTGTTTCACCTGATCATCCTACAAGTGGCCAAGCTCGGGTGCTCCAGCCTGCCTGCACCCACAGCCCTGCTGAGGGAACCTGTGGCAACCAAAACTCAGCAGCCGTTTTCCTTGCAGAGGGAGGAGGAGGAGAAGGAGGAGGGGACCCTTTGCACTGCAGTGCTGGGAAACAAATGAGGATGCTGAATGCTTTTCACGTTTTTAGCAGGAGGCTGGGGTAGGGAGCAAATGACTTTTTTTTT
>VZTU01005184.1:455971-492496 GCA_013400835.1 Zapornia atra | reverse complement strand
GCCTGTGAGTAGCTGATTGTTGCAAGTAACTCCATGTTGGGCTCTGCAGACCCTTTTCCAGTGTAAAGCATCCTGCAGTGACAAACCATGAAGTCCCCCAGCCACTTCAGCTCCTCTCCCTGCGGCATGGAGCAACCCTCAGCCTGCCTGCACACCTCCTGAAACCCTCCAAACTGTGCTTGGAGCTGTGATGCCAAATCCTCCAGTCCACATAGTACCGTGGGTTTTAACGCCTTACTCTCGCTGCTCAGGCACGGTTGGCTTTGTGCAGGATGCCTGCCTGGTACTGTGATTTTCTCCCCTCCTTTTTTGTGCACCAGTTTAGGTCTGGGTACTCTGAACAAGGACCTTTGTCTCTGCTTTATAGCAGCCTGTAACGTCTACTGTAGTGTCACAGCCCTACGCTGTCGAGGGGATGAAATGAGGACCGGGGCGCTGCCAAGGAATTCTTGGAGGGCACGATTAATGTTCTCAGTGGTTCGGTTCCAAAGCAGCATATAGTTATGAATGCCTTGAAACCTCTTCATACGTGGCGTTATGGTAGACCTTTTGAGGGTAACACTTCTCATCATCTTGCAAATTAGTTATGGATGCCTTGATTGGTTTGATGGGTGACTAATGTGTGTCTGTCACGGTCACGAGAGAGCAGTGCCCTTTCATTACATCCAACTGCCGTGTTTTCTTGCTGGGGCAGCCAGAGAGAGAAGCTTTTGGTGGCCAGGGCACATTAAATGAGTGGACTTCGTGAGATGTGTGGTAAGGAAAAGAGACAATTTGGGTAAAAAATGGGAACGTCCTCTTGAACAGAGAAAAGGTACTACTCGGCTTGTGTTTCAAACGTTGCAGTTGTGACCTGGTTTCCTTCCTCAAACTTCTGCAAACTAAGTGTGGGGGAATTGCTTTTGCTTGTGCAACTTGATGCCACTTCCCTATTTTAAATTGCGATCTTAAGGAGCGCAACCATGGGCTGGGGGAAGCAGCTGTTCTCCGTGATATTTTTACCATAATCCATGAGCTGTTTCCTACGACCATTTGCCCTTTTTTGGCAGAAAAGCGATTGTAGGACAGTCAAATTAATTCATAAACCCACTGCTTTTAGAAACAGTTTTCCCGTGCCACTTATCTGTCCCTTCTGGATTCAATAACAAATTTTTTTATTCTCATCTGTCTTTTTTTTTTTTTTTTCCCTGCTCTGGAATATATGAAAACACTCAATGAATTTATTTGGGAAGGTCAGCTTGCCACCTCTTGAAGGATCTGAATATTGAGTGTGCTTCTTCTAGTCAGTGCCATTCCAGTGCATCAATAATAATCCTCAGGTTCACTTTTTTGGGCTAACTTTAAAAAAAAAAAATTATAACCCAGAGTTTGAAAAGTTGATGCTGTGATGTGTTGCTCAACCAGAGTTGAAATGGATTATGGGAAGGATTTAATTTCGTGAAGTCGTACCGAGTTAATTTTAAGCTGTGTATCAGCGCTTGAGATTTATTTTAAATCCTGAACTAATTAAAAGATTACATTTTACAAATAAATAAATAAATCCCCAAACCTGGGAGTATTAACGGTAGCAGGAAAATGCACCCACTTGACAGCACTGTTGCAAACCTCGTGGATGTTCTTGGGGCAGAGGTGTCCCTTTTTAAAAGGAATTCTATCTAGAAAGACTGAATTTGGTGATTTTTACGGGCTGGTGGGGTTTTTAATACCCTACTGCAGGCTTCCTGGTCTTCCCTTTTTGGCAAAGCCATCCATAAATACTATTTTTTAAAGCTTTTCTGTGCACATCTAGTCCTGCATGATGCCAGGAATTCGAGATTCCCTGTTCCAGAGAGGGGAGTGCTGTTGGGAGGAGGAAGCCTGTGGTGTAGCCTGCACAGATGGTATTTGCCAAACTGGCTTAGAGGGGTGGTAAGGTAACACATCTGGGTGCAGAGTGTCTGGTTGAGGAGCAGGGGTGCTGGGTTGGGCACTGGGATGGTGACATGGCTTATTATCCTTCGACACCCCCCCGATCCCTTTTGAAGGGTCAACACTTTCTAATAAAAGCGTGGGGGTTTTGTGGAGCGGAGCAGATGAAGCACATGTAGAAGTGGTGCCGAGGAGAGCTCTTGCTCTGTGTTCTGTGCTCAGGAAAGCACTGTGGTTTCCTCTGCCCCGCGAAGACAGTTTTGTATCTCCAACCACAAGTCAGTAACTTCTCTGAAAGTGGTTGGGGTTTCTGCTAGCTGAGCTGCAGCTCCAAGCAGCACAGCAGCCTTCCGGCCAGCCAGCCCTTCCATCCCTCATCATCCTCTTCGAGCCCCATCTTGCTGTTTGGCACTGTGGGCCCCGGTGAGTTGGTCCTTGTGGTGGTTTAAACCTGGCAGGCAGCCAAAACAGCCCCGCAGCCCTTTGTTCGCTCCCCTCCTGCAGTGGGATGGGGGCGGGGATTATGGGGGGGGCAAAGGTAAAATTCGTGGGTTGGGGTAAAGGTGCTTCTGTGTGACAGCATGATGATGATGATGGAGTGAACAAAACAAGCGATGCACGGCAGAATTGCTCACCACCCGCAGACCACCGATGCTCAGTTAGTTCCCAAGACTTAGTTCAGCCCCCGGCCGGTTTCCCCCAGTTCTATATAGAGCGTGACACAGTATGGTATGGAACAGCTGTATGGTCTGGGTCAGCTGTTCTGGCTGTGCCCCCTCCCAGCCCCTCGGGCACCCCCAGGCCTGGATGGGAGGCTGAAAAATCCTTGGCTTGCTGTAATCATTGCCCAGCAGCAGCCAAACCATCAGTGCGTTATCAATGTTATTATCACCCTCCATCCAAATCCCAGTGTTATACCAGTTCCTGGAAAGCAAATTTACTCCATGCCAGCTGAAAGCAGGATGGACCTCATGCAGCAGGGACGTGCCCAAGTGATGGGCTGTGCTGTGCATCTCCCCCAGCATTGTCTTCCTCTGCCAGACCTTGGGGAGCGATTGTGACATCTTCTCTTGTTTGTCATCTACTAGGTTTTGTAAACTTCTGTGAATAAATACACTTGAGGTTGCTTGAAGTACTGCATCCCCCATGCTGCTTTGGAGTAAGATCTCATTTTGTCCATCCTTATTCTGTTCCCTTGTTAGAAATGTTTTTTGTATGTCGCTGCCTACCTCCAGGCAGGAGGAGGGTGCAGCTGATGATGCAGATAACCATCTATTCACACTGTAACACGGTGCAAAGATACTTCAATTCAGTTTAACTTTCCCCAGAAACTTTTTGTCTTGTCCCAAACAGCCACCCTTGTGCGTTGATCTAACGTTCCTCAGCTTGGTGACAAGACTGAGCTTTGCCTTGATGACAAGACTGAGCTTTCCTCTAGCTTGCTGCTTTGCCTGCTGAGGGAAGGGGACTTGCGGCCCCATGGGAGCTGGAAGCCCGTGGCTGCACTGGTCCCTTCTGCTTTCAGGCATTGGGAGCTCACACAGAGCCTCCATCATCTCGTTTAGCAAGCTAATAGATGTCCAGGATAGCTGGCTTTTAAATATGAGCTCAGTTTTAGGTGATGAAAAGCAGGCAGTGGGGTTGCGGTGTCCCTGCGGTCAGCTGGCTGTCACAGGCAGTTGGCTGCTCCTGCTGCTCCTGCTGCTCAGGTTCATCGTGATCAAAACTGAAAGGTGAAGTTGGCGGTTTAATTTGTTCAAATTGATTTTTTTTTTCCTCCCTCCAGTAATAAATTACTGTAAAAACCCTAAACTAACCTGACAAGCACTCGTGCAGCCTGCAAATAATTACCGTAGGCTCCTCTTAGAGGATTACTCCGAGCCCTGCCTAGGAGCAAGAGCAGGTAATCACTGACATCTCACAGCATTAGTTGCAGTTTTCCTTTTGCTTTAGCTCTGGATTTCTTATTTGACTTGTAATGTGACTTCTGAAGTATGTTCGTGCACGTATGCTCTGGGTGGTTCTTTTTTAATTAGATAAATTAAAATTGATGGGCTATAGATGTCAGTTGGGCGTATTAATTTTTTAAATCCTATTTCACATTAAGGCATCCAAGAGGGATTACGGAGACTTCAATTTTTGAATGTCTGATTGTGGCTTTTCAGCTACAACACTTTCAATAGTTTCAGAAGCATTGGAATCACCATGACAGTCTCTTTTTGAAGCCTAAATTTGGGGATTTTGGAAATAGCGCTTGTTTTGTTTCTGTGACTTGATCTGTTTGGGTCTGTATCTTGTTTTGGTGGGTCGGAGCTGCATATTGAGATACAACCTCCAAGGTTGGGGAATGTCATTGCTGGGCGGCAGAAGTCAAGTGCTTCCTGTTTCTTCTGCATGTTTAAATACTAAAGAAGAAGATCCATTCCCAGATCTCTCCCTCCTGCCTCTCTTGTCCCATCAGGAAGAGACCAGAGTGGCATTCCCTGGAAACAAAACCCCTGGGTTCTGGCATCAGGAGTGCAGGAGCCTCCTGTTCACCCTGCCGCTATGGCCATGCATCTTCAGTGTGTTGAACATTGCTCTCCTGTGTGCAAGGCTTGTCCAAGGGAGATAATGATAAATTAGAGTGATGTTATTTTCCTTTCATGCAGAGAAAGCTGGCTATTAGGTGCACCAGCAGTTTGAGGGGGTGGGGGGTGGTCAGGTGCATCAGGATATTGATGGGCTCTGTCAGCAAAACGTAGACCTGGTTGGCAGAGTTGGTGTCTTTGCCACCACTGCGTTGGCATCACTAGATTTATCTGAGTTCAGTTGGGGCTACCTCGTTAGCTCAGTGAGCTTGACACTGGCAGCATGCTGGTGGCCTTGGTCATTCGGCCATAGAGCAGCAGGGACGGATTGAGGGGTGGGTGGCTCTGGTGATCTGTGTTGGCAGAATTTACTCCTGAAAACAGTATTTTACTCCGCACAACTGCGTCCTCAAAACTTTCTATCTAAGCAAAATCCTTCTGTGATGAAAACAAGCAGACTCGGTAAATTCAAAGCCCAGCAACACCCTTCAATTAAAATTTTAGCTTGGTTATATTTAGCTGTCGCTGGCCACTGTTGTGAAGCACGGACAAAACCAGAGCTTCACTGGTCAGGCAGAGCCCTCTTCCTGAAATACTGGGGACAGACAAAGGGCCGGCGTCACAGCAAATGCTGAGATTTGGACATCCAGGGGGAGCAAAGCCCTGATGTGCTGGATCTCTGAACCCTTGTCTTCCACCGTTGGGCTCCTCCATCCGGTCAGTGCTGGAGAAAAGAGCTGCTGGTTTGCTTTGGCAGTACAGGAGATGATCAAAATGTCATGAAATCGTGAATACTGAAAGAGCTAATGGAGAATGAGGAAGCATCTTCCTCTGCTCTGAGATGCCTCTGTGCTGTCTGCGTATCACAGCTCTCTTTCTTGTTTCCCCCTTCAGACAGGCAGAATTGACAAGTCCTACCCAACAGTGTGTGGCCACACAGGACCGGTGCTGGACATCGACTGGTGTCCTCATAATGACCAGGTCATCGCCAGTGGCTCTGAGGACTGCACTGTCATGGTAAGTGTAGTTCATTTCTCTCGCAGGGTGGGCTTTCCTTCATGCTAAAAACACTGCTGTGAATGACGCTTGTGTTTCTGAAGACATCTCCTGTTCCGATTCTGAGTCCTTGCTGGTGGGAGAGTGGTCACAGGCATTCTGCAGATCACATTGGGCCTCTGCCTAAGGAATGATTCTGTCTTGGCTGCAGGGCCTAGCTAAAAATGGGAGGAAAAAGAGCAGACCAAGCTTGATTACCTGCGTAACGGCAGAATTTGGTGCTTTCTGCTCACGTTATGTTGGATGTGTTACAGCCTAAGGCCTCTGACAGGAAGCTCTTCAGCACTGCAGTGTAGTGGACTCGGCCTGTGTCACTCTGGCTTTGTCTTCCCTCTTCCCCTGTTCCGTTGCGGATCCATCTCATGTTTGGGAAGAGGAAAGATAAGAAAGGGTGCTGGTGAGGTTAGGTGTTTTGAGTTGTGCTTTGCTGAAGACTGAGATGGTTCCCTGCCTCAAATGCCCTAATGGTTGTGGTGGTCTGTGTTGGGAAGAGGTGAGAGCCTTCGAGGGGAACAAGCCCAGCAGTTTTCAGAATTGTTTCAGCCCCTGATCAAAGAGTGACACTTTCAGATGTTCCTACATCTCTGCATTGTGAGTAGATGTCAAAAGGATTATGTATGTTAGGTTTTGGGTTTTTTTTTAATAAATAAATAGTATTCCAAATTCTGCACCTGTCAGCCTTGGTCCTGAGACCTCTTTTACCTCTGTCAGAGCTCACTGAACAATAGACGACCTCGCTCCGGGATGGATGTGGAATCCTGTGTATGCAAACACAGCAGAATAAGTGAAAGAAAATCCTTGTAAGATGAAATAATGCCAAATAACTTCAGTGATCTTTGGCCATATTTAGAAATGCTGTAGGCTGAATGTTATATTGAAATCTTATTATAGATCATGTCAGATAAATTCCTTTGCTTCTGTTCATCGTTAAAATGTTTGGGAGGGGATTCATCCCAAGAGGCTTATCCTGGGACAGCTCTTGCCTGTGATCTCGCAGCCTTGGAAGCTGAAGCATGCTAACGAAATGTACTATATTTAATATTAAACAAAACAACAAGCTTCTGTGTTTGTAATGCTTGCTGCTGGGCTAGAACTGATCTTTGAAGGATGCAGGAATGTTCTTCCAGAAACCAGGATCCAGAAGGGCTGCGAGTTGGAAGGAACGGTCTCTGAAAAATGAGCATCAACAGAAGCAGGCGAAGCTAAGGTCCGTAGCTGCTGCCTTGGAGGCAAAATAAGTCTCTAATCCAAGTGCAATGACAAGTATGTTGTGAGGCTCCAGAGGGGTTGAATTATGTAGAAAAACCAACAGTGTTCAATTACAACTTGTCCAAATGCTCCTAATGTAGACACAAACTGTCTGCAGGAATCTGAGCCTGCACATGTGCCAGTGGGCTCCGTGGCACGTGGGTTCATCTGTAGAGTGTCTGCTCTGTGGTTGTTGGCCATCTGCACCCACCGAAGCGGGGGCTGAGCTTCCCCTCTGTCCCTGGAGGCAACATGCCTGTGGACAGGCACCGCGGTGTACCTGGCAGCGAGTTTGCATGCTCATGTTCGTGGGTGGTACCTGTTGGTGTGAGCGTGACTTGAGCAGAAGGCAGCCAGCAGCTGGGAAGGTGAAATAAGTCAGTCCTTGCTGTGCTGGAGGGAGCAGCCACGGGCACATCGTGGCTTGGAAGACATGAGGTGCATGTTAGCTGGAGGTTTAGAATGCAGTGGAGGTGAAGGCTAGTGATGAAGAAAGCAGAGAGGACTGAACTGTTAAGTGTCGCATAAATTCTGATGAAAAGCAGTGTATCCCGGATCGTTTGGGACAGTTGTTAACTGGGCTGAACAGAGCTAGAGTATGGAAAGAACAGCCCTGGCCTGGGCTATTTGGAAACAAACTGGATGAGCTAACGAGTCCTCCCATTTCTAATTGCTTTTCTGTCCTGGCACGGGTAACTTAGCATCCTGTTTTCTTTGCTTTTCTTCAATAAAGGTTTTGGACTCCTGCTTCCTGAACAGCCTGTCACTGAACAAACTCATCTTACTTTAAAGGCTACGTGGTTGTTCGTCAGCTCTGAACTCGCCACGAGCCAACACGAAAAAGTGATGTGGCAGAGGAAATCATGCGGCTTTCTGCAGAAGAGCCAGCTGCTTTCTAAAAAATAGCTTATGGTTTTAAAGACCATCTGTGCCTTGGCACTCAAGGATTTAGGATCTTACCCTGTGCCACAAAAGATCTCATTGATGTCCAGTAGATATGTGTTGAGGCTTTGAGATGCTATCTGACTGGTGTCTCTGGGGTGAGAGGGCTGATTCCCTGCGGCCATAACTTTCTGAACTGTCTGCAGCCTTTGTGTTGCATCAAAAAGGTTAATTTGGCCCTTTTGAAAGCTAGAAGCCTTTTCTTAGGAATAACTAACTAAATAAATACTCAGATTTGCAGGAGGTGGAAATACCCTGTTAGCTCTGATAAACCTTGAGCAGTTATGGTATTTGAGATCCATAGGCTAGGGACCAGGGAAGAAGACATCTCTTTCTGGTAGTGCTGGGCTTTGTAGCTTGGGCAGCTCCAGAGGTTTAACTGTTTGTAGCCGCATTGAGATTCATCTGATGAAAGCCACTTGCTAGGTGTGATCTGACAGCTTTGGGTGATATGCTCGTTCCTCCTGCTGTCACGTCTGAGGCATTCAAAAATAATCTGGAGGTAGAGAAAACAAAGATGGAGGTGGGGCACTGCTTAGGACCACTCACCTTGCAGGACCACCTCTGTGCGGGTCACGGTGCTGGTGGGTGTAAGTGTGTCACTGTCTCATCCCAGCAGAGGAAAAAGTAGACTGGACCTCTCCAAATACCGCCTGCCTCCTCCTCTGTAGGAGCGTCGGCTTGCAAAGGAGCAGATCCTCTTCCTTCATCCCACACTGGGTGTTCCTCAGGGCACACATTGGCTTCTGTCCTCTCCTGTCCTTCCTGTTCAGATTCCTTGTGAGCAGGAAAACACAACTCTGTCGAGGTGGTTTGAGGCAGAGTGAAATATAGTTTTTGAGTGGTTTTAAGTGTTTCCTCTTTCTGCCATGGTCTCAGCTCTCCAGAATGTCCATCTGATACGTCCAGTGTAGAACCAGTGCCCTGATCAGACAAGCAAAGGGTAGGTCCTGGCAGTCGCCTCTCTGCCCCATTAGCTGGTTTCTTGCTGAATTTCTCTCTTCTTTTGGAGGAAAAGAGTGGGACGGGGCATCCCCCCATCTCCTCCACTCAGAATTGCCCCCAGAAAGACTTCCTGTGGCATGCAGATACCTTCTGTGCCCTCTTCTGGAGTTCTCTTTGAAGAATGATTTTCTTGTGCCAGCAAATAAGGAATTACTTACATAGTCAGGCTCAATATTTAGCTGAATGGCTGTAATGTGCTGCAGGCTTTTTAATTCTGCTGGAAAAGGTTGGATTATATAAAGGCCCGGCAATGGTATCAGGTGGCCTTTCTCAGATATGGAAAATTTGCCTCATCAGATGGTGAATGCTAATGAGTTTGAGTGTAATGGCCACAGCAGGATTCCTTTGATTGAGCAAATTGTTTTAAAAACAATTAAACCAGAGCCCTTGCAATGACCTGGGTCACCAGTCTGATCGCAGGCAGTTAAGTCGTGGTACCAGGATGGGATGAACCAGGACCAGCTGCCTCCAGAGAAGGTCTTGGGTGTGAAAAGTGCCTTTTCCCGCAGCGACACGAGAGCAGGGATGTAGGTAAAGCCCAGGGCTCAAACTCATTCCTTTCCTCCCATAATGTGGATGTAAGAACTGGTGGTGTTTCTAGAAATCGACTTCATCATTCTCTGCAGCGTGGCGCAGAGCCAGAAGAGAGAGGTTTTGCTTCTCTTTAAAGGGTATGAAACAAGCACTGAAAACAAGTTTGCCCTGTTTTCCTTCTCATGTGCTGTTTGTGCAGAACCTTTCCCCCTCCTGCTCTTCCTCTGAGACCCAAAACTCTACACACCACCATGGCGTGACTTCACTTCCTCTAGAGCAAACACACCCGACGTGTTGACTTCAAAAAAACCCACAAAACCAGAATGAACCCAGCAAGCCCAACCCCCCTCCCAAGTGTTCACAGCCGTTACCCATGTCCAGTTAACCTGGTTTCCTTTGCGTCCTCCCCCTGAGCCCTCACCTTCACCAGGGTCGGTCCTGTATCCAAAGTGGGAGCTCCTTTGTTTTCCCCGTGAACCTAACCTCATCCCCCACAGCAGAGAGGCACCCACCCTGCGTGGGAGTGAGTGGGCTGGGTCGCTGGGGAGTGTACCCTGACCTTTCACGCTTCCTAGCATTTTATTTTTTCCTTGGCAATACCAAGCAGGATTATTAGGTCAATAGTTACTGTAATCTGCAGAGGATTACTATGCTCTGCAGCTGCTGAAAGGAATAGGGGCTTTCCCTTACAGGGAAAAATAATAAACCATCCTCTGGAGGCTTCTTAAAGATCCTTTTCATTGGTGTTTTCCCTCCAATATCTCCTGTTCCTCTCCCACCCCCTGAGCTTAAACTTGTTCCTGGAGTTTTCTGGCAGGCGAGTGAGTTAGCGTGAAGCTGCACTTGCACAGAAGGATCCCTGCGCTGTCCCAGCATCGGGGGCTGCAGGACAGTGTCCCTTTGCTCCAGCTGCCCCTCGGCAGGGAGGAAGGCCAGCTGCAGGTAGAGGGTTTGCTTCATCCCTGCTTGCCTTGTTGCCAGGTCCAGAAGCTGCTGCTGTTCTTGGGGCTTTTTGCGAATAAATTTCACATTGGAATCTCGTGAGTAGGGTGAGGCTGTGAGTTGGGAGAGGCTGTTTCTCTCGGAGGAAATGGCTGTGTTCAGCAAGGCTTGTCATTTTAGGGGCTCCTCCAGACACCAGAATAACCAGATGCCTGGCTCCCTGTTTAATCCTCAGTGTAACACCAACCTCCATAGGTCAGCTTTGGCTGTCACTGGCTTTTCATCTAATGCAGGAGTGGTTTTGGTGGGTTTTCTGTGTTTCATCCCCACTACAGCTGCATCCCAGCATCCTCCTGCCAGACAGAGCTGTCGGACTCGAGCTGCTCGTGTTGAGCATCCCCTGCCCTGGTGTCACCTAGTGCTCTGCTGGGCTCTCCTTCTCTTTCCAACTTTCTCTCTCCTTCTCTTTCCAACTTTCTTTCTGGTTTAGGTCACACTCGTTCCCCGCAGCATCGCATTGATGCTTATGATTGCCAGGGCTTTGGAGGTGCTTCACCTGAGGCCCACGTACATTTATGACGTCAAGCGGGGGGAACCGATTTTAGCAGACTGACGTTAAAGGTCCCTCTGTCAGCTGGTGGATTCTAAACTGCTGTCAGGTTGTCAGTCCCTGACTGGCAAGAAGAAAGCTGCTTCTATAAAAAATCAGCAGCTTTGTAACCCAGTTTTACCATGTAACGGGCGGGTGAGGTGGCTCCTTGCGCTTTGCAGACGTGCTGTGGCGGCAGTCTCCACCAAAGCTGGTGATGGATTGGAAGTGAGCAGCACGACATCCTGCTTCCCTGGGCTCAACAGCTCTGGTTTGCACCCCGGGTTTTAAAACAGGGTTGCTGGTAAAAGCCTTGGCTTGTGTCATCTTGTTACTAGCGCTGTTCCATCCAGGCAGGAAGAGAAAGAGTGATTTTCAACCCTTGCGGAGAAATTCTGTGCTGAGGTTGTGTGCCAGGTGCTGGTCATTCCTCCTGGCACTCTGAGGGTGATGGGAGGGACAGCACCGAGAGCTGCGTTGGTGATAAGTGAAATCATTTTAGGGTTATTTAGAGGTGAGCTGGTACGTGCTGAGAATTTTTTTCCATCTCGGTGGGTTTTATTTAAGCAGCGACCATCCCTGTGAGAAGGGGGAAACTGGGATTAGCGCAAAAATCCCTGTTGCCTTCACGCATGGCTGTCTGCTTGGCTTCCGAAATCTGCTCGGCTCGCATCTGCCGGCGCTGACAGCTCGCTGTGCATCCTGGGCAGGGTCTGGCAAGCCCCGTCTCTGACTCCAGGAAAAAGCAGACAATGGAAGGCGAAGCGAATGTGCTCTAATGCTGCCATCTATCTATAGGTAGCTATAATTGCTCACTGATGGGCTTTCTTTTTAATTGTTCGAATACGCTGGATGTAGGTAAAATTCAGTTCAGAGATGATTATCCAGTGCTGAATCACAGGAATAGTTTCAGTGGGTCTGATCCAGCCCTGAGGTGTGGGGTGATGAGTTTTGTTTCTCTCCTTCCTGGTCCCAGCTGCAGAAGCCACCTCCTTTGGTGTATAAACCAGCTCTGCAGATGGAATTTTGTCAGCTTGTGATCCTTGGGTGTCTGTTCCTCCTCCTGATGACACTTTCTGGAAGATGCCTGTAACTGAAGGGTTGGTTATGTAACTGAGCAGGCAAGAAGTGAACAGGCAGTTCGCTGCATTTGAAGGTACTTTCTGCAGTGGTAACTTAGGCTGCTCGAACCTCTGCCAGGACCAAACTGCTCTTCCCAGTTCAGTGGCATCTGGAAGGAGGTTCTAAGCCTAAGGTGAACGCTAATTGCTGGTGTTCCTAAAGAAACACGAAGTAGGCAGAGTACAGCTGCGATATCATCCCTCTGCGAGACAGGCATGATTTGAGGAGACAGCACCTTGGTCAGATGGAATTTGAGCTGCAAGGCAAAAGCGTTTTGGATCCTTTCTCAGGCAGCACTGGAGATGGACTGATCCTTGGACACAGCAATAACGGGGCAATCGCAGCGTATGTAGCCAGTGGGTACATGCTGGCAGCATGAGCTGGGAAGGATGTTACCCACAGATAAGTTGAGGGGGTTTTGGTGCCTGGGAGCAATTCCCTCCCTGATTCTCTCTTCCTCTTCCAAGCGAGAAGTGACAACTTGGGATTTCTGCTGTGGCACGGCGCAGGATGTAGGAAGCAAATGAATAACGCACTCTTCAGAGGGGATGGCCCTTGGCTAACTGTCTCTCCTTTCCCCTCTGCAGGTATGGCAGATCCCCGAGAATGGACTCACCCTGTCCTTGACAGAGCCAGTGGTAGTGTTAGAAGGCCATTCCAAGAGAGTCGGCATTGTGGCTTGGCATCCGACAGCACGCAACGTGCTGCTCAGTGCAGGTACAGTGCGTTGGAGCTGTGGGGTCAGCAAACATAGCTCCCTCACGTGTTGCTTGCTCCAGGTGTTTTGCAGAAGAGCTTGTTGACTCCTTTTATCTTCAGGAACAAGAACCAGGAAAGCAGAGGCATGAAATACAGTACTAAAATTATTCCAGGCTTTATTTGATCTGCAGGTTTCATCCCCTGATAACTATTTACATCTGCACTCTCCTCATCCCAGTTTTCTGATGCTTTTATAAAAGGCCCAACTGTTTCTGCTTTCCACCAGTCCCTGCAAGGTGTCCCAGAGACTGGCTCTTCTTTCCACATTCTCTCAGCATGTTAAAAATTGTCTCCTTACCTGGCACAGTCCATGTAATGAGATTCTTATGACCACTGGAAAACAGTCCCATCGTTATGGAAATGAAATGAATAAGCCATTACTGATTAGCACAGCCTGAGCCTTCCCTAGCATGACCTTTAGATTGGAGCCCTGTAAAAGGAGTAAATCCTTTCAGTGGGACTGTCAGATGAGCTGTGTGTTTTCTGGGATATAAATGGCTGTGGAGGCACCAGTTTAGTTTTGATCTGGCTTCCCCAAAAATGTTTGGACTTGAAGACCTCGTGGCAGTTCATGTAGCAAAACTCTGTGAGAACATACAAAAGGAGAAGGTGATTCTTCTTAGGTGGCTTCCACAAACTCTTGTGCCCACAAGCAGCAAGATACGTGTGTCCGGGCAGCCCAGCCAGGATTACTCCTAAGACACACAGAGGAAAAGGGATGTTCTCAGATCATTGCCATCTCCAGGGTTTCTCCTGGTGACAACACACTGATTTCAGATGTCTTTCATGCCCGTTGGGAGTGATTGTTGTCTTTTGCCTCATTACATGTTGTCACCCCTCCAGAGCTTTAGAAATTGCTTGTCCTGCTTTCCTTCCCTTACCTGGTCCTCCAGTCCTGTGCTTTATTTTGCTGTCACCTTATCCTAGGCTTTACTCTTTGTCTGGTCCTTGAGCAGAACCACTTGCCTGACGGATGTAGTCCTTGGCACAGCGCTTACCTCAGCTTTTCCTGCCTGCCATTCTTCTTTCCCTTTTTTCTGTTGTGTCTCCTATTGTCACTTATCTGTTTTCTACCCGTGACACTTTTTCTGCCACAAATCTCTGACCTGAGAAGGTGACGACTGGCTGCTGGCCGGTATCCTCACATACAGCCTTGTAAGAACATTGCCTCTTTGGCCTTGGCACCTCTTGCCTGTGGTTGAGCCAAGATCCAAGAGCTCCTGCCCAAAGCTCCTGCAGTAGCGGGGGCACACGTCCACACCCCCCTCCCTAGCCTACCAGCAAGCACGTTGGCTGAGGAGGCCACCAAACCCTCCCAAATAATATGCCTTTTTTTGGGACAGCTAGAGCAGTACTCAGAAGGTGCTTGACGATTTCAAGGGGGAGAGTTTCGTGCCTTCTCTGTCTGCTCGGTCCCTGCTCTGAATGAGGATGCGCTGCCTGGGGCTCTGCACATTGATGGTGCACGGAGCATGGTTAAGAGTCAGAGGCTGACATTCAGAGCTGCAGCAGTTTTATTCCTTGTCCTGTGAGGCTCTTTGTTCCTTTCTTTTTGTCTGTACCCACCAGTGTTGTGACTTCAGCTGTTGTTGTCTCCTCCAGGTTGTGATAATGCAATCATCATCTGGAATGTGGGGACAGGTGAAGCCCTCATAAACTTGGATGACATGCACGTGGATGTGATTTACAATGTGAGCTGGAATCGCAATGGCAGCCTAATCTGTACAGCTTCCAAAGACAAAAAAGTGCGAGTTATCGACCCCAGGAAACAAGAAATCGTTGCTGTAAGTTTGTGAGATAATTAAGGAAGCGTCTGGGTTTCGCTCCTGCAGAGAGTTAGCAAGAGCATATAGAGAGAGAACTTTGGGTGTGCCACGTTTAGTTGTGTTTTTCAAAGTGAGGAAGAAATTCCAGGAGGGATAGCAGTGGTTGAAGGATTTGTCTGGGTTTTTTTGGGATTAGTGCTTGAACCAGGATCTTAGGGCTTGGTTTGAGAACCTGCAGGACTGTAATTCCACATGTAATCCTTTTGTATAATTACAGTTCCAATGTTGTGCATGCAAAGTGGAGATTTAGCAGCCCATATATCTGTTGTAGCTCACAAAGAAGTCTTCCTTCAGCCTTGCAAGAGTCAGATAGGCAAAGCTGAAGCGAGCTGGGAATGACCCCTTCTTTTGTAGAGTAGCAATTGATTCTTCCCTCAAGCATCGGGCAGAGATAGTTGGATGTTGCTCTGTGTAGTCTGTGTGCTGCATGGAGGAGCAGCGTGTCCTGCCAGGGATTCTGTGGAGCCAGCTGGGTTTCCTGCTCCCTGCCAGGGGCTGACCTGTAAATCTCTTCCAGGAGAAGGAGAAAACCCACGAGGGAGCCCGGCCCATGCGAGCCATTTTCCTGGCTGATGGAAACATCTTCACAACTGGCTTCAGCCGCATGAGCGAACGGCAGCTCGCCCTTTGGAATCCAGTAGGTTCTTGTCCCATTCCCACTTAGCTGCTCCAATGCCTGTTTTATTCCCAGCCCAGACCTGCACTCACCCACCAAATCCATAGTTGGTGCAGTCCAGTGTCTCCCCTTTCCCATCTGCTGCCTGCTCCCACGCTAGCTTCTTCAGTCTGGATGTTCATTCAGGGAAGGGAATTAGTTCTCTTGTATCCATCCCCGCTGGACTGAGAGGAGGGATAAAGCACGTTCAAAGTGTCTGAGAAAATGTACCTGGGGAGCAGAGTGGCTGCGTGAGGGTCGCTGCCTTCGGTATGATCCCATCACGCTGGCACGAGACGCTCACTGACATGACTCTGTCACATCTTTCCCTCAGCCTTGTGAATCTTGTTGGGTCCTGCTTTTATCCCAGTTTGTGATTGGGAGAGCAAATAAGCTTGTGAACACCAATGGTGTTTGTTACTGTGACACACGGAGCCTTCGGGGTGGTGAAGGCACTGCTCCAAAGAACTGTTAGCAATTCAGGTCCCAGGTTAACGTCAGCTTTTCCGTTTCTCTTTAACATCGCTGGCGTTGTTTTTCTTTCTAGAAAAACATGGAGGAGCCCATAGCCCTTCACGAGATGGACACCAGCAACGGGGTCCTGCTCCCCTTCTACGATCCAGATACCAACATCATTTACTTGTGCGGCAAGGTAAAGGAGAACCTTTCGGTGTGACTGGGACACTCCTGTTTGAATGAGTGATGTGTGTGGAAGGTTCCCCAAGTGTCTCCATTGAGAAGGGCTTGGTTCACCAAAACTTAGTGCGGCAGAGGTGGTCAGGGCTGCAGATGAATGAGGCTGCTCTGAAATTGGAACTTGATGATCTTTTAGGTCCCTTCCAACTATAACCATTCTATGGTTCTATGAAATAAGTGTGACCCTCAATCTGTGGGACAGTACAGAGAGCCCAAGAAATCTCCCAAGGGCAATTGGATGTTTCTTTGAGATAATTTAAGTAGGTAAAGCTGCTCTTAGTGTAACAAGTCAGACACTGTCCCCAAACCATCTCGTGGTGGTGTTGACCCGAATGACTGTGTTGGTGTGGGAGGAGGGTACGTTTTAGATGTTTTCCTCCTTTGTGCTTGAAGATAATGGAGCATGTAGCAGCGCTCGCTGTAATTTTGCAGGGTTAAACACTAGGAAAGTAGAATTGCGCTCCTTTCTGAAAGCTGTTTGTAGGCACTAAGTGCTCTGAAGTGCCCACTTCTGATGCCGCAGCTTTGGACTTCCTACTAACAGGAGCCAAAGGCAAGATGAACAACTAATTACGGAGGCGGATCCATACAAGCACGCTCAAGGATCCCATCTGTGTAAACAGCTAATGAGAAATACTTGGTTTGTATCTGCTGCCCCGGAGATGCCGGTGTGACAGAATTGCTGGGAATCAAAGAGGAGCCGATTTATTTCCAGCCTCGTGGCTGCAGTGTGGAGCTCGGCCCTTCCATGAGAGCAGTCATGGGAGCTGACACCCCGGTCTTGAAGCACAAGCGATCAGGACTCGGGATGCGGTAGGGATCTGCTTTATGGCAGTTCTGTGGATGCCGCATGGATAGCGAGAGCACAGCACCGCGCTGTCTGATAGTGACTGCTGCGAGCAGTCTGGGATGAGACACATCCAACTGGCAAGCAAGGCAGGCTTTAGCCTGAAAAAAACCCAGCTCTGAGCTGTGTGTCCCTCAGGAAGGAAGGGTTATCAGGAGAGACCAGTGGCCTCCTGGCCCAGCATGGGGAGCGCTGGTCCCTCCGGTTGCTGGAGCATTCCTCCTTTTGCTTCTTGCAGGGAGACAGCAGCATTCGCTACTTCGAGATCACGGATGAGTCCCCCTACGTTCACTACCTCAACACCTTCAGCAGCAAGGAGCCGCAGAGGGGCATGGGGTTCATGCCAAAGAGGGGCCTCGATGTGAACAAGTGCGAGATTGCCAGGTAAGGAGAGAGGCTCTTGGGGTGCATCGTGTCTTAGCAAGTGATCGCGGCATGAGGGTTCCATTATAAATGACTGGGTGATCCCTGGCAGAACACATCTGCAGAAAACTTGGCATTGGGATGGTTACAGCCTGTGTTGTCACCATATCAGAGAGAAACTCGGTGCCTGAGCGTGATACCAGGCTCCAGCATGTATACAGCAAGTAGACTGGATGCTGCTTTCAGGGATTTAGGGTAAAATTAAAGCAGCGATGCAACGACCAGGGCAATTGCCAGGAAAAACACAGCAAAGGACAAAGGCATAGCAGGAAGGCAAGTTGTCACTGCGCCGGCTCCTGGCTCGTGTCACCCCAGAGCCTGCATTGCCCGAAGCATGAGCATGTTTCAGCAGCAGGGCACAGAGACATGGAGCGGTGAGCAGAGGGCTGTCTGGTGGCGGCTGTAAATTGCTGGTGTGGTGCGTGTCTCACAGTCTGAGCAGCGAGCTGTGCCTCACTGACAGCCCCCCAGACAGAGGCGACCCCCTGAAGTAACCTGAGGGGTGGGGGGGCTCTGCATGCAGCTGGGTGGGTTTCTCCAGCCCTTGCAGTCCTAGCGCAGACAGGCTGTGACTCCTTCGCATCGCTGGTTTGCCATCACCTCCGTCTCCTGCTACACTGCTCTGTGTCAGCAGCAGAACCGAGGTCATTGGCTGTATGGTGCCTTGGCTGCGCAGCATGTTGGTTGCGCAGCGTGTTGGCTGCATGGTGCACGGCTGTCCTCACGTCCAAGTCACGCCTTGTCTTGTTTTTCTTTGAAAGGTTCTTCAAGCTTCATGAGAGGAAATGCGAGCCCATCATCATGACAGTTCCTCGAAAGGTGAGTGCTGCTGCCTCCTGGGTGGGTGGTTTAGAGCCAGTTTGTGCCTTCCAGCCCCAAACCGCTTGACTGAATCATTCCTTCTGGCTTGCAGTCGGACCTTTTCCAGGACGACCTGTACCCGGATACAGCTGGCCCAGAAGCAGCTCTGGAAGCAGAGGAGTGGTTTGAGGGGAAAAATGCTGATCCCCTCCTGATCTCCTTGAAGCATGGGTACATTCCGGGCAAGAACAGGGATCTCAAGGTGGTCAAGAAGAACATACTGGACAACAAGCCTGCTGCAAACAAGAAGAGTGATCTCATCAGTGCTCCAAAGAAAGCATCTGATGCCTCAAACACTGTGAGTAAACTTCATCCCACTCTGGGGATGGTGGCAGGAGACATGATTCCCGGTCTCTCCAGGAGCCGTTGTACACATCTTAAGTGCACATGATCTGAGTACTGCGGGGCTGGGTGCTGGTGGATGACCGGAAGGTGATGTGGTGCGTGAGTTGTAGTGTAGTGTAGAGTGAGGTTTTGGCGGGGGCTGCTGGGAACTGTGACCCAGAGGAAAGCTTGGCTTGTTGGGCCAGCCCCCCACCCGCCTGGGAGGGCTTCTCAGCACCTCTTTTTTTGTGTAAAACCCAGCCCAGGCTGGGAGAACAAATGAATCTTGCACTCTACCTGTCATATGAGTTCACCATTGTTAACACTCACCCCCCACACGCCTCACACACCCTGGCACACTTCGGGCTGGCAAGGATCCCGTTGGGAGAAGCCCCTCACCATCTTGCCTACTCTCCTAACAAACACCTTTGTCTTGTCTTGTCTTCCAGCAAAACGAAGCCAAATTGGATGAGATTTTGAAAGAGCTGAAATCTATCAAAGACACGATCACCAACCAAGATGAGCGCATTTCCAAGCTGGAGGAGCAGATGGCAAAGATCGCGGACTGAGCTGGGGGGGGGCGAGCGGCGCTGGCCCCCGCCGCCAGCCCAGGCACATTCCAGGTCCCCAGTTTGGCAAGCAGCAGCCTGCAGCATTCCAGTACGAGCTTTCCTGTTCTTCTAAATTCACGTCAACGAGAGCCGATGATTAAAAGCCAAGCTTTTTAGTGAAAGTTGTTTTTTTTTTCCTCCTCCTCCTGATGTTTTAATGAATTTATGTGACTGTGTCAAGTCAAAACGAATAAGTGCTCCTTTTCCAGGCTTTTTTTTTGGGGGGGAGGTGTTTCCCTTCCAGATGTTACAAATCACTGAAAACAAATCCATTCTGACTCTCGATGTTGTGCCCAAATATCTTTTTCTAGATTTAGGGACCAATGCCACATTGTTCTTGACCATTTTTTTTAAAGTTGCCAAAAAAAAAAAAAAAAAGAAAAAAAAGAAAAAAAAAAGAGAAAAAAAAGAAAAAAGAGAAAAAAAAAAGTTGCTTTTTATTTTTCTTGTTTGCCACCTTGCAGTATTTGTGTTTGAAATCCGAAGGGACGGCACCGCGTGGGGTGGGTGTTTATATACTGTGCAGAGGATGCAACTAGAAGCTGTTTTGTATAAATCTTCGGTTCGGAGCGATCGGGCCGGTTTCCTTCGCAGCACAGCCGAGCCTGCTGCTGAGCCCCACGCAGAGAGCGGCCCTGCCCGCCTCCCCATCCTGTCCCCCTGTCACCGTTGCTTTAGAGGAACAAAACCTAGCTCTGGGTGAGGTGAAGCGTGCCGTGAAATGCCTCCTCTCCCTCTTCCACCCCGCGGAACTTGTCCCGAGCACCATGTTACCCTCTGGGAGCAGCCCTGTGATTCAGATTCCTCCAGCCGTGTCCAAAAGGAAACTCCCTGTTTGACTTCCCGCTTCTTTTCTTCTATTTTTTCAACTCCGAGGCTGAAGTTGCTTCTGTGTGGGAAATCTCTTTAGGTTTATCTGTGGAGTGCTGGGTTTAAGGAGCCCACGGGACATCAGCAGCCGCCAGGTGTTCTGTGGTGGGTGCTGTAGGTGCTCAGCTCTGCGCCGCTGCGCTCTTTGACTTGTTGACTTCTAGGAACTGTGAGCTTGCGGTGCTCTGGCCCCGCACAGTAGTGCTGGTGTCAGAAAGCCAGGCGCTGCTTCCGGAGCAGCCTCTGCAGTAGGTAGGTGACTTTGTGGTGACGGTTCTCCGGGAACAAAATGCCTCTGTTATTTTTGATGATGTTTTGTTTCCCTCTCCCCATCATTTGCGCCTCACCACCCCGCCTTGCCGCAGAGCTGCAGGAGGGGACTTGTCCCCAGACCCCCCCTGCACACCCAGGCCCTCAGAGTGGAAGGGACTGGGAATGGTGGTTTTGGTCCCAGTTTGGAGAACTGGTTTCTCGTGTACACCGTTGAGACCCTCAGGGAGGAGACCCCCTTGTGAGCGGGCTAGGCTCAGGAGCTTCTCCTGGAATTTCTTCTTGGATGCTTCTGCTCAGCCAAGCTCTGCACGGGGTGGGGGTTGTGTCCCCACGGCCGGAGCAGGATCCATGTCACCCCAGCAGGCTGCACTGAGCTGGATCTGTGCTGCCCGTCCTCTCAGTGCCAGCAGAGGTGTCAGCACCCAAAGGTGGGCAGAGACCATGGGCTGCCCGGCTGACGAGCCACAATCCCTGTGCCAGCAGTGGCCGATCCCAGAGCAGCTCACCGCATCACCAATGTGCGTGTACATTCGTGTGCTCAGGGCCGTGAGCTGCACCCCGCAGCCCGGGCATCCCATCTTTCTTCCATGACAAAGCCATCTTAGATTTTATTTCTCCTGTTAGCTAGAAACCCTCAACCCCCCCATTTTTCCCAGTGTTTGCATGTTCAGAACTTGCAGATTAAGGATTCTGTGGTCTGGAGGGATGTCCGTGTGCATGGAGGCGAAACCAGGTGATGTAGCTGGAGAGAGGTGCTGGAACGGGATCCAGAGGGACAGAGGATGTGGTGTGACTGCATCGCGGGGAAGCTCCATCCCAGCGTGGTTTCTTTGGTTTTGGGGGGCAAGTGCAGCAGGAGGATGAGCATCCCCTGCCCGTGTCCGTGACTGCTGGGGCTGGATTCGCGGCCCAGACGCTCCGGGTTTTTGGAATGTTTGGTGACGTTTTTGTAGCGCAGTAAATGGCTGAGATGTGTATTTTAATTCTCTTTTTTAAAAAAAAAAATTGCTTTGGTTTTTGGTTTTTTTTCCCTTGGAAAAAACGAAGCCAGGCGGTGATCTCTGTGGTGGTTCCTATGTGAGGCTTCAGGGTTGTGTGGCCCCCCTGGGGGGACCTTTTCAGCTTTTATAATTGGAGGGAAGTAACTTAGTTCTGAGATGCTGGGTTGAAATGTGGAGAGATGATGGGGCTGTGGTAGACAGTCCGAGGAGGGCAGAGGAAAGGTTTTGAGTTTATAGCCTGTATTTTATTTAAATGAACTGATGCCTAGCCAGGCTCAACCGGAGTCAGTGCCTGAAGCTTTTTGTAGCCGTGATACCCCAGAAGAGAACCAGCGAAGTCCTGAAAGATGCGCTCTTATAGAGCGGCCATAGTATCTGTCCGAATATTTGCTTCCATTTTCAAAAGATAAAAGTCATTGATTATAAACTTCCTCTGGTTTGCTTGTTCTTTGACCCTGCACCCCGCACCCACCGCTGCACACCCACGCCAGGTTTTGCTGTAATTGGGTTATGAAACTTTGGCACCACCCTTACCCACGGAGATGGAAACAGGAGCATGCAGCTCTGGGTCTCGCCCCTGCGCTCCCCTGCTCTGATCCTGGGAGAGCTGGGGTCCATCCCCGAGATCCATTCCTGGGGTCCATCCCTAAGGTTCATCCTCAGGGTCCATCCCCGGGGTCACACTTGGCCTCGTGATCTCCCTGCGAGTGGACCCAAGCGCTGGGCTGGATGTGGGACTCGATGGCTGGGGGTGACGGGGGTGTGTCTAAGGGGCTGTGCTGTCGCTGGTGGGGCTCCTCCCCAGCTGAAGTTGCTTCCAAGCTGGAGGAAACCTGCAAGGGCAAAGCAAAGCTGGGCTGGGAGTGGCATCTCTTGGGTCCCATCCAGCTCCGAGAGCATCCCCAGGGCCGTGGCGTTTCACCCTCATTTCACAACCACCCTCGGCTGCCTCCGGTGCAGCCCGACATGGCCCAGCCCGACATGGCCCAGCCCGATGCCTGGGATGGGATGGGGATGCTCTCAGAGAGGCGATGCTCCTGGGCCAGCCCTGCACACCCTGCGCACATCCCAGGGGATGGGGATGCGGTTGCTCATCCCTTGGCCATCACCGCTCCTGCAGCCCTGAACCCCATTTTCTATGTGTGTTTTCTGGGGCAGCAGGAAGAGGGACCCCCTTTCCCCTTCTAGCCCCCATGGCCAGGAGGTTTTTAGAAGGGATGGGGCAAATCCGGGGTTGGTGTTCGTGCTGGGGGCAGGGGGAGGTGATGGGCTTGTTTACAGCCGCGGGTAGCAGCTGCAGGGCGTTTGCTGCGGATGTGCTCTTGCAGCATCCTTCCTGGGGCTGCACCTCCCGCACGCAGCATGCCGGTGCTTGCGGTTAGGGCAGGATATTTCCCTGCAGCCGGGACAACACCCAGCGACCCCCTCACCCTTCACCCAGACAGCCCCCTGAGAGCTCCTGGGCCGTGGGTTGCCATCCTGGGGATGAAGGTACCAAGGTCAGGACCCCAGCACCAGGGCTTGGCAAATGGTGTTGAGCCGAGCCCTTACCACCTCCTCCTCCTCTTCCTCCTTCTTGTGTGCGAAGGCCCTTTCCTGGTGCTGGGGAACCCCCGTGCTCCTTCTCAGGGCATGGTGACCTGTCCCCCTATGCCAGCCATGCCTGCACCATTCCTGGCACCAGGTTTGCCGTCACTTCTGCCTTTGGGGCGGCGCAAAACCCAGTGCGCAGCTCAGCAACCAGTGGGGCCGGGCTGGCTGGGGGGCTCCCACAGGGCACCCAGCACCCCATGGAAGGGTGGGAGTCCCCTTTTTGGGGTGTACCCCACATCCCACCCACCCTCGCCAGTGGGTGCACACAATCCCCAGTCCTCAGTGGCCCCGCTCCCCCAGTGACGTCTTTCCCCTCACCGGCTCTCTGAAACCACAGCTGCTCTTTGCCCGCCTTTCCTTCCCCGCCCGGGCGGGAGGCGGAGGGCGGCCTGCGACGCCCCTTGGGTTTTGGCAGTTCCCTGGCTCCAGGGCTGCCCTTGTGCCCCTGTGTGGGTGCAGCTGCGTCCTCACTTGTGATGCCTGCCGGCGCTGCAGCTCAGGGTCCCGTGGCAGCCCCCGGCAGAGGTGAGTCAAGCAGGGTGGGGTACCGGATCGGGGCTTGGCACCAGGGATGCTGTAGGTGCCTCAGGAGGGGGCCCTTGGGGAGTTTGTAGGAGGCGGGTGGGTGCTTTGGGGCCAGGGGGGGCTTCCGGGGGATGCTTGGTGCTGGGGGACATTTATCTGCACTTGGCTGCTGTTGGGTGTGGGGTGGTGGGACCTCGCTGGCCTCCACCCACCGTGGCTGCTGGGGCGGTTATTGGTGAGGGGCAGACGTAACAGAGGGGGAGAATGGGGTGGCTTTGGGGTGAGTTCGCCTCTCCTCCTGCTCCAGCACAGACCTGTGGGTACATGGTGTTCTCGGTCCAAGAGCCCCGCGCCATGCCAGCCAGCAGAGCGGGGAGGATGGGCACCCCTGGGAGGGGTCGTCTGAAATGAGTGCAACATCCCAGCGGTTTCATTTCTGCATGGGGCATCATCCTGTGACTGCCCGACCCACAGCAGCCGTCTCCTCCGCGGCTCGTTTCCCATTTCCAGACGCTCAACTTCCTTTTCAAAACTTTCTTGTGGAGTGGAGCTGGTGGGACGGGCACCGGGCGAGCTCAGCCACAGCTGTCAGAAGTCTGTGTTGGTGTCCTCCAGCCCCATCTCTGAGGGCAGAGGAGGATGCTCGGCTCATGCATGATCCCTCTTTGGGGCCACGGCCAGGCCAAAGGATGGAGCTCGGCGCTCTTCCGCAGAGAGTGGGACCCTGATTTCACCTGCCTGTTCTCTTTCCCCCCCGTAGGTCCTGTGGTGCTGGGCAGGGCCATGCTGGTGATACTGGTGCTGCTGCTGAGCACTCTGCAGGTGTGCAAGGCCTTGCCGAAGCCAAGGCAGCAGCACGGCCTGCAGTGGGTCTGGGGGGTGGCTGAGCAGGCGCAGGATGAGGCCATGCCACTCCCCCGCAGGAAGAGGGCTGAGGGGCAGCAGCCCAACACCACAGAGGGGCACAGCCACGCTGCCAGCACGGCAGCCAGCAGCCACAGCACTGATTCCCCTGTGCCTGATCCGATGCTGGGCTCTGTGCTGCCACCAGCACCCAACACCAACGCCAGCTGGCACCAGGCCCTTGCAGCACTGACCACGGCTGGTCCTCTGGATGAGACTGACTCCCCTGAGCCTGACCTGCTGATGAGCTCTGCACCAACACCCAGCGCTAACACCAAACTGCACCGGGCACCCGTGGCACCAACCACGGCCAGTCCGCAGGATGAGACCAATGTCCCCAATCCCGACCTGATGATGCACTCCGCGCCACCACCAGTGCCCGGGGCCAACACCAGCCGGCACCAGGTCCTCACAGCACCGACCATGGCCGATCTACTGGATGAGACTGACTCCCCTGAGCCTGACCTGCTGCTGAGCTCTGCGCCACCAACAGAACCCAGCACACAGGCAGCTCCCCACACCAGCATCGCCAGCATTCCCAGCTGGCTCACGTCACCCAGCGAGGAGGGGACGCTGGCTGGCAGCACGGACAGCAGCTCTGATATGGGGTCACACTCGGTGACCCTCACAACCCTTGGCACCACCACCACGGGTTACAAGAAAATCAGGAAAGCTGGAACTCTCCCCACGCCTTCGGTCCCTCGGGACATGATGCCCTGGGGAACTGCGGCGCCGGCCCCTTGGAATCTCAACCGGGTGATGAGCAAGTGCCTGCTGGCCATCCTGCTGCTGGCGCTGGTGGCTGCCATCTTCATGGTGTGCACAGGCGTGCTGGGCGCCCTGCTCTGGCGCCGGAAGCGGATGGCACAGCGCCGGCTCAGCCCCACGGAGATGGTCTGCATCTCCTCCCTGCTGCCTGACGGCGAGGTGGCCACCAATGGCCCCAAGCCCGGCCCGGCGGACGAAGCTGCTGCTCGATGGCAGTTCTGAGCCCGACGGTGACAACCTGACTCTCAGCAGCTTCCTGCCGGAGCACTCCTGAGCCGCGGGGATGGGTCACAGCGCTGGGGGGGGCCAGTGGCTGCCCTGGGGGTGAGATCCCTGGGCCCCAGTGATGTGACACACAGAGCTGTGGGCAGAGGACCCCTGGATTTCCTGAGTCTGTGTTTAATTCGGAACTGCTTTAACTTGGGCTGAGCTCAGCTGTCAAGGCTGACCCCATTAAAATGTTACCCATACATGGTGGTCTCTTCCTGGTAGGTACGGCATCCACAAGCCCCCCCTCCCCTCCACCGTTCTGCTACCTGCCCACATCCCTTTGCCAAAATTTCGCTTCTCCATCCCCCTCCCCGCAGCAGCAGCCCCAATTCCGGTCCCCTGGGGCGGGGATGGGGGGGGGAGCAGAAATGAAACCCACATTTGCCCCTCCCCAGGCAGGGGACCCCAGCCCTCAGGACCCCAGGACCCCCTCCCAGTGTGGGCTTGGCCTCGTGCCGCAGCGTGGGAGCGGAAAGGGTGGTGGTGCCGGGGCGGAAGTGCTGGGGTGGGGGAACAGAGACGGGGCTGGGCGCGCTCGTGGTGTAACGTGTTCCTGCCCTGTGGTCGCCCACAGCGGGGTGATGGACACCCCTGGGACCGTCATCCCGTGTGGGGTGGGACTTGTGCTGCTGGTGCCCCAGGGGCTCATCCCCATTGAGCGAACACTGGTTGTGGGCTCTCGGCATCATAGGATGTCATAGGCACAGCCTGGTTGTACTGAAACCGGAATGGGGGGACCAAAGCTGTGAGGGTCCCCCCATCTTCCCTGTGCCCAGGGGCTAGGGGGGCTCAGGTTTGTTCCCGGGTCCCCTCTCCTTGCAGCGTGCTGGTGTCGGTCACACCTTGAGCCACCAGCCTGAACCACGGGGGAGACACCCAAGGCAGCAGGGATGGCCCACGGATGGCCTTGTACTGCCAGACCTGGTGTCCCTATGTCCCTGTGCCCCATCCCCGTTCTGCCACCCTGTCACCAGCTGAGCCCTGGGCATGCAGCCACCTTGAAAGCCGCTTTTGGGGGTGTCCATCCCAGCTGCCTTGGGAGTGGTGGTTGGGATCACCTGCACCCGGCCCCGCTGCCTGTTTATATCCGTGCCTGGGATATTTTCCATCTGGGGCCTCACTGACCCTCAACACAAATGTTTATGGATGATGGCATCAGTGAGGGGGTCTGCAGCCGGCAGCAGTGGCCAGTCCCTGGGTAGGACACCCCAGCCAGGGGCTCCCAGCCAATGGCACCTTATGTCCCTCCACTCCGTGTCCTCACCTTCTCACTGAGTGGGTGCCGGCGCCAAAACACAGCCGCGGGTCGTGGCTCAGCCATAAGGGCTGTAGAGGTGTACAAGCCCCCCTGGGCTGGGGAGTGGGAGCCCGTGGGGAGCACCGTCACCCCCACCCCTGCTTTCTCTCAGAGGAGCAAGGATGTTCCCATCATTCGGTTCCACGCTGCCATGGCTTGTCCAGCCTCTGCCCCCGGCCAGGGCAGGCAGGTCCTGGGAGGGTGGCCATGCTGAAGGCAGTGCTCCCGCTCTCGCCCAGCCCCGTGCCAGCCCTGCACCCGCCGCGCTGGAGCAGGACCCCAGCAAGGATAAACTTTTCCTCAGCTGCTGGCTGCCAGGAGCTGGGAATCGCCCTATTTGGCATAGTCTGCAGGTCCTGTCGGGTTGCCATCCCCCAGCTCATGGCAGAGGAATCCACAGGAAGCCGGTGCGGTATCACAGCTGGATCCTCAGGCCATGTCCCCATGCCAAGCCTGGACGGCAGGACGGCAGCATGTGGTGCATGGGGCTGCGGGTGGCACGGTGCTGGGCATGGTGCTGGGCACGGAGCTCTGCACACCATGGGGCAGCTCTGTAGGATCTGCATCCTCCCCTCACCCGCCCCCCAGTATTTTGTGGGTGCAGCATAGCGCAGCCCAACAAGGCAAATTACAAGCAGCGCAGGGCAAGATGTCTCAAATTGCAGGTTATTACTGCGGCAGGCTCTGCCCCAGAGCCCAGCCCAGCGGGTCCCCACGTTCCAGCCGCCCCAAATTACAAAGCGAGGCCCGGGCAACGCAGCCCTGCCCAGCGCCGAGGGGTCGAGTTGTCCCTGGCCGCAGGCAAAAACGGCATCGTAATGGCCGGTGTGGGCTGGCACTGGGGGCTGCCCAGCCCTGTGCCTCTGCCACACCAGGAAGAGCTCAGGGCAGGGACGGGAACCTGGCTGGGTGCTGGGGACCACCACTGGGGAAGGGTGGGGACTCTGGCTTGGGTGGAGTGGGATGGGGACCCTGGCCAGGGTGGGGTGAGGACCCTGACCAAAGGGAGAAAGGGACCCTAACCAGGGCAGGATGGGGACCCTGACCATGGGGGCTCAGCCCCATGCTGGCATCACTGGGTACACAGTGGGGATGTGCAGCCCAAACCCCACCTGGGCTGGAGGAGCGAGTACAGGCCAGCTGGCCTCTGCAGCACGGCTGCCCTCGCAGCCCTCGGCCACCCCTTGCCTTTCCCCCTTCCCCTCTAAGATTTCAGCGCTGAGCACTTAAGGCCTGGAAAAGCCGCTCCAGCAGCTGCAGGGAGCCACCGGCTGCAGACAGACAGACGGACACATTATTTCTGGGAGCCACAATGACGTTTGGCGACGCCGGGAGAAACCCAACCGGCGCCGGTGGCAGTGGCGATGGGAAGGGGCGTCCTCAGCCCCTGCCCCGCGGCAGTTGCAGTCCCTGGGGTTAGTGGTGGCTTTTTTGGGGGGATCTTGCCAGGTCCCCGGGGAGATGAAGAGACGAATAGCAAGAGGATGAGGTCACCCGCGACGATGCAGCCTCTTGAGCAACTTCGGCCGAGACAGACAACACTGGGGGAGTGAGGGGGTGGGCAGGGCCATGCTGGGTTGGGAGGAGGGGGGGCAGGCAATGTTCCCAGACCCCCAACCCGGATACGGTGTGGTCACTGGGGAAACACAGGAGCCGTTTTCCACACCCCTGCCTGCATCCCTGCCTGCACCCCTGCCCACTCCCCTGACTGCACCCCGAGGCAGAGGTGCCTGTGCCGAACCACTTCCTGGCTGGGGTATTTAGGAAATGGTCTCCTGAAATGAGTGGGAGATCCCAAGCCCTGTCTTGCCCCTGTGCCCCCACCAAGAACATCAGGGCACAGAGCCCAAAGCCGTCCCTGTCCCCCTTGGTGTCAGTGGTGGCCAAATCCCACTGGCCAGTGCCTGTGCCCTTGAGGGACAACAAGTTTGGGCTGGGCATGGGGGCAAGATCCAGCCCTGGGCTGTGGTGCTGGAACCCAGGCACGCAGTGAAAAGCAGCTGGGTAGGAACTGTGCCTGCTCCCAGTACGGCATCGCCAGGATCCAGTTTGGGGTGCCAGCACCCTTGTCCCAGCCCGGCCACATGATCCCTCCTCATGGGTGAAAACACCCTCACAACAAATCTCCCTGGGACCTCTGACCTCTCTTGCATGCCAAATAGCATGCCCATCCTGTTGGGATGATGGGGTACACCGAGGGCTCCCCACTTTGCTCACGGGGAAGCTCCCCCACCCCAGTCTCTAGCTGGGTTTTGTCTGGGAGGGGACCGCGGGCTGCCAGCCCCTTGCCGGCCCCCTGCACTCCCTCCCCAAACCGGCCTTAATGAGAACAAGCTGGTCCCAGGCTGAGGCACAGGAGGAGGAGGAGAAGGGGGAGGAGGAGGAGGAAAAGGAGGAGGCTCCATCCCAGTGAGCAGCAGAAAGGGGAGCCAGGAGGTGAAGTGTGCGGGACAGACCCCCATCCTCCCAGCTCTCTCCCACTGATGCGGCGGCTGCAGACGAGGTGAGGATCCCACCAGCAACACCAGTGTGTGTCCACCCCAGTTTTGGGGTGACTCCTGAGCGGGGCGCGGGCTGTGACGAGGGCTGGGCATGCTCCCCACGGGACGCGGGACGGAGCCAGGCACACAGCCTTGTGTCCAGGCACGGGCCAGAGGATGCTGTGTCTGGACAGCATAAAAATTGTGAATTTCCCAAGTATTTGGGGAGCAGAGGGAAGTGGAACAGGATTTGTCTGCGGCTGGGGAGCTGGGGGATGTGCTGTGGCTCCGGGAATGGGTGAGGATGAGTATGAGGAGGAAGGGGTGGAGGCGGTGTGGCCACAGGTCCCCGCTTCATGGGACCAGTTGGGCTTTGGATCACTCCCTCTGTGACCACATCTGCTTGTCAGCTCTGCAGGCTAACGGCAAGTTAACACCTTCACCTCCCAGCACCCCTCTCTGGGCGGAGGCAATGGAGGTGGAGGATGAAGGGGCTCACTCCCGCACCCCCCTGAAACCCCATGTCCTGGCAGCACCGCTGTTATCAAAGCAAGCCCAGAGCCCTGCAGCCAGCTGGGAGGGTCGTGGGGGGGTCCAGGGGAACCTCCTGCCTCTGCCGCTAGTTGTTTGCTCTGATTTAATGGAAACCAGATTTTGCAGCCGAGAGGAGCCTGAGAGCAAAGTTCCACTGCAGGGTCCCTCCTGGTTCACAGCGCTGCTGGGACAGGGGGGTTGGAAGGGAAATGGGTTGGGATTTGGGGGGGTTTGAGGTTGGGGGAATTGTCCTGGGAGGTCCCCATTGATGGCCGCAGGGAGCTGGTTCACAAGACCGCCCGTGGGGCCATGTGGAGGGGGAGAGCTCTGGGAAGGGCTTCATGGATTTACATGGTGCAGCGAGCCAAAATGTGCTGCTCCCCCCCCCTCGCCCCAAACCCCACCCCGGGAACACACTGCGCCATACTGGGGCTGCTGGAACCCCACAGGGGTGCAGAGCCAGGCCAGGGGCTTGCAATGGCTCCTGTCCTGCAGCGTGCCGTGGGGCAGCTGCTGGCGTGGGGCAGAGTCAGCTCCACCAGCACAGAGGAGCATGGCACAGTGAGGGGATGAAGCTGCCTTTCCCCCTGTACCAGGGACACTCAGGCAGCCAGGACCCCTTTGGGACCCCCAGTTCACTGCACCCCGGCTCCAGGGCTGCCCCTTTGCAAAGGCACTGGGGGTCCCATGCCCCATCCCGGCACCGCTCAGCCATCGCAGCAGCACTGGGGTGAAATCCCACTGCTGACCTATTTTTAGCCACGGTCAAGCTGGGAATCGTTGGTAACGGTCCGTGCCGGGATGAGCGCTTGGGAAATGCTGCCCGCGCCGGGGGCCGGCCCCTCTGCAGCGCCGCCTGTGTCAGAATTTCCACTGGAAACCTCAATTTTTCAGGAATTTCCTAATCAGCCAAATGACTGCTGTCTGAAGCGGGTTCTTGGCGGCGGCCCCGGTCCCCTCGCCGCGCACGCAGCGTCCCCCAGGCTTAAGCAATCTGATTCAGCTGGTTTCCAGCTGCCATTGCAGCACCCTGTCGCAAAACAAACGCAGACCCTTGCTCGGCATTGAAGCGAGGAAACCAGAGATGCGTTTTGCTTCCCTTGAGGGAATTTGGCCGGGTGAATCTTCAAGCACCCAAAGCCAGCCACGCTTGTCCCTCCATGCTGGAGCTGCATGCGGGGCTTGGGGCAGGCGCGTCGTGGGGTTTCGCTTGGGGTAGGGAGCTCAGGGTGTTCACTGCGTCGGGGTGTTAATGTTTCGCCCTCCCCTCTGCATCCCGCAGGCTGCCGAACACAACCCAGGGGGGGATGGAGGTGCAGCCGGTGATGGGTGCGGGGTTGCTGCTGCTGCTGCTGCTGGTGGCCCCGGCGCTTTCAGCATCGCCCCGGCACGCCGTGGTGCTGCCTGATGGCGGGGGCAGTGGGGATGGCGAGGAGGTCTCAGCCACGCCACCTGTGTGCTGCATGACACCGGGAACCGGCCCAACAGCAGGGGATGTGGCGGGGACCACCGTTACCAACAGCTCAGCGCCAGGCGGCATGCTCGATGGGCTGGTGGACTTCTTCAAGGAGTACATGCTGCTGGTGGTGGTGGTGGGCTCGCTGGCCTTCGTCCTCCTCTTCATCATCTGTGCTGCCGTCATTGTCCGGCAGAAGCACAAGGCATCCGCCTACTACCCCTCCTCCTTCCCCAAGAAGAAGTATGTGGATGAGCGGGACAAGACAGGGGGACCCCGGGCTTTCAACGAGGTGCCCGAAAAAGCCCCCGACCCCGGGGCTGAGCAGCGCCTCGACAGCAACCAGCAGCTGCAGGCAGACATCCTTGCTGCTGCCCAGAACCTCAAGCCCCCCCCCAAGTCGCCACTGGCCAACGGGGCTCGTGGGGAGCAGAACCCCCCTCCCGAGGAGGAAGAAGAAGGAAGCAAAAAGTTAAGCGATGAGCAACCTGCCGAGCCCCCTCCTCAAAATGCAGGAGCCAAGGAAGCGGCGGGGGCTGCTGGAGCTGGGGGTGAAGGGGCCCCTAACGCAGCCCAGGACAGCCCCACGGGCCCCCCCGCCATCTAGGGCAGGGACTTGGTCCTGGATGAGCTCAAGGAGCCACCGGCTGGGGGTCACCTGCAGACGGGCAACGGACGTGGGGGTTTGCTGCTCCAGACATAAGTGGTGGCTCAAGGAACCCCTGATGAAGTATCCCCTCCCCTCATTCCCCCAGACCCCCCCTGGGCATCCACCAACTGTTGCACTGGTGGGACGCTCTGGCAAAGCCCTGGGTTTAGGCAGAAGGCATTACTGGGCAGCGCCGGAGTGCCGTGGCAGGCCAAGGAGCTTCACCCATCCCTGCACCCCTCCTGGCTTTGGCTCTGGCTCTGGCTCTGGCTCTGCTCCCCCAACCCAGCCAGTGCTGCACGCCCTACCACATGCCAGCAGCTTTCTCCCCAAATCACCTTGTACTAATTAGCAATGTTCTGGGCCCCGCAGGCACCTGGCCCTGCAGCTGGGGGTCTGCGCGGCCACACCCCCACCCTCAGTGGGGAGAGGCGCAGGGGCCCCACTTGCCCTCAGGCCCTGCGGGCTGGCTTTGCTGCCCACTCCCAGGACTCAAATGCAGGGTGACCTTGGCCACCGCTGCCCAGCTGAGGGGGAGAAAGGAAGGCTCTGCAGTGGCGAGGACCCCCCATCTTTCCACATCTCCGCCCCCTGTTCTGCCTCGTGGGCAGCCCAGCGCCCAGCTGGATTTTGGCCATCCTTCCTCAACCCCTTCAGCCAGCAATAAAGGCGTTTCCTACATGCTTCTCCTCTCCCGTGTGTTTGTGCAGCTCACGGCGCTGCCGTGGCCCAGCTAACCCCGTTGCTCCTTCAGGACCTGGCATATGGGGTGCAGCTGGGTTCAGTTCCAGCCCCTACGGGTGCCCCCAGAGCCCAGGAGGGAGCTGCCAGCCTGGTCACACTTAGGGGTGCAGGTTACAGCAGGGGGAAACACTTATCATCCACAAAATCTCCACGCTGACGCACCAGTTCTGGGAAATCTTTATCTCACGGCCCGCAGCTGTGGGCACGGGGAGGCAGCTGCACCCGTGGGGATGGCAGGGTAACCAGGAAGGTAACAAAGCTCCGTACCTCCCTCATCCCTGGCACCCCCATGTTTGAGTCCCAGCTGTGGGGCAGGTGGGAGAACCCATCCACTAAGTGCACTCAGTGGATGGGTTCTCGTGAGCACAATGAGCTGATTCTGCCCCAAACCGGATGTGGGCAGCTGAAGTTCCCCCGATTTGTTTTGGTTTAGTTTTAAAGTGGGGTGGTACTGAGCTGAGGTGCAGCGAAGAGTCATCTCAGGGGTGACAAACCACAGCAGAGCTGGCAAGGGGCTTTGTCCTGGTTCTAGCCAGGCCAGGGTTAACCTCCCCACTCAGCCAACACAGGTGAGCTGAGTTAGCCCAGGCTGTTTTCCACACCACCTGACACCACTTCTCCATAAAAGCAGCTGGTTGGGGAAGGGTAGGGGCTGGTTGCCTCCAGGGCAGTCCGAGTGTAGTTGGGATGTTGGTTGGCCCTTGCTTGTTGGGCAGCCTTCTCTAATCATTGGGTCAAGTGTTAGCATTTGGTGTGAGTGTAACTAGCCATTATTGTTCTATATTCACAGTGATTTTGGCAGTAAACTGTCCTTATCCCAACCCATGGAGACTCTGCCTGTTTCTCCTCTGGGAATGAGTGAGTGGCTTTTGTGGGTATTTGGCCTCTAGCCAGGGCAAAACCACCACAGACCTTTTTGGCGCCCAATGTGGGGCTCGAGGAATTGGAGATAAGGACACTAATTGAATGAGGGAATGGGCAGAACAGACTGAATATAACTGGGTGGTGGAGTAATTGTAGAGAATTTCTGTTGGGATGAGGATTTTAAGGATGATTCTCATATATGTGATTCACAAAGATGAGGGGTGGAATGTTGCAGTTTTGCGTAGCTGTGCTGCCGAGATGGCTTCTGCAAGCCCCAGGCTGTGAATGTTGGCCAATTCAAGGCCAAAGTTGCTGGTGACCAGGGCTGGGCCAACCAGAGATGGTCACAGTGCCTCTGTGAATCACATATAGAAGAAAAAAAACTGCAGGCAGATGCATTTTGCCACTGGAGAAGGGAGTGAGAAGATAAAACAAGCTGCAGGGACACAAAGGCCAGGCCCGAAGGAGGGGGTGGGGGAAGACTGAGGCTCTCCAGGTGCCAGAGATTCCCCTGCAGCTCGTGGAGAAGACCATGGTGGAGCAGGTGTCTCCTTGCAGCCCATGGACAAGGACGGGGAGCAGAGACATCTACGGCCTGTGAAGAGATTGATCGATGCCTCAGCAGGTTTGCCGGGGGACTTGACTTTGTGGGGGACCAGGCTGGGTGGATCTGGGCCTGAACATCAGCACCGATGGAAGGGAGCCCTGCTGAGAGGCCTGTGGTGAGGAAATGACTCTCTGGTAGAGAGGAATCATGCTGAAGAAGTTCATGGATACGACTGTCTTGTGTGGATGGGACCCCCACAGCTATGCAAAACTGTGACAGGCCTGCTCCGCCCCGAGCTGCGAATGGCTGCATCTGAACAAGCCACTTATTAAACCCATGTTTAAAAATCTTTTTAACTCCCCACCCTGGGTACAAATATTAGGCAAGTAAGTTTTATTGTGTGGTTGAAAAAAATCTTATGAGTGAGCAAAGTTTTTATATGTGTTTTCTGTTTGATTTGGAAATCTGCAGCAACGCTTATCTGGAAGAAGAGTGACTATGAGAAAGCACTGGGCTAAAGCGGGGGGGTGGCACGGAGCGGGGTAACCCTGCCAGCCCTCCACAAAACTGGGTAACTCTCCCAATGCTCCCGCTGACCCCGGCTCCTGGGGAGCTTCTCCTCAGCTCTGCATCCCAATTCCCCTCCTGGCTTCAATCCCCAGCTGCCTTTCCTCCCCATTGAGAGAGTAACTGGCTGGCCCAAAGGGTGAGTTCTTCTAGGAGATGCTCCAAAATTAAAGGCTGTTCCTCTCACTGAAGCTTTAAAATAAAGGAGCATTAGCTGCGACGGGATGCAAGCAGACACAGCACTACTAGCACAGGCTCCAGCGTCCTGCCAGGGCCTGCTGTGCCACCGGAGCCGTCCGGACTCTGTACCCACACCGCTTCCCACACACCCAGAAATCAAACTCCACACAGCTGTAGTTTGCAGGCAGCCACGCTGCCTCAACATGTGCATACTGCATTGATACACACTCATCTGCAGCTCTTACATTAAGACCAAGGCAATGTTTCCTGCTAAATTCTGTAAAGTATTAGGCAAAACTAGACATCTTCCAAGAAAAAAAATAAACCAACACTGCAGCCTTTCCAGAATGGGAACAGCAGGATTCAAGATTGTTTTCTTTCCAGAGAGAAGCCGCTGAGTTGAGCAGTCATCTTCACTTGAACGTCTCAGCCACGGTCAGGGCAGGACCCAGGCTGCTGTAAACACCCATGTCCCAGTGGTGTAAGCACTACAAGAGCGGCTGTGCACACATGAACAGTGACACGTTGTGCGTAAGTTGTGCGTATCTTACAGCTTCATTTAGTAGTGCACAGGATCCTACTAATTCTAGAGTAATTGCACTGCAAATTTAAGTGGAATGAGAACAAGCATCACAGTCAGTTTAGGCATTGTTTGCTTTCTTCTCTGGCTCTTCTTTCTTTGGATCTTGCTTCAACTTGTAATCGGCCAAGGCAGCCTTGATCGCGTCTTCAGCCAACACTGCGAGATTCAAAAACAAGAAAGAGGGGTTTTAGAGCCAAAGACGGTGTAAAAGCGGGTGTAGCCAGCAGCAACCACCACTGCAGAGAGCTCACTCAGCATCCTGAATTCTCCTTACCACCACTCTGTTGGGCTACAGAGTCCAAAAGATGAAAAGAGATCTGAAAGCTCCTAAAATTAACCCCGAAATCTGAACACGAGCATGTTTCTCTAGCAGGCCAACCTCAGACGTTCCTTGTGCGGTAACTTTGGGGAAGAAACATTCAGAAGCACCTGCGCTGTTCCCCCCCCCACCCTTTCCCCCCGTGTTTGAACTCTTCCCCATCTGGCCCTTTACTTACTAGAGCAGTGCAGTTTGACTGGAGGAAGGCAGAGCTCTTTGGCAATATCTGTGTTCTTGATCTTCAAGGCTTCGTCAACCTGAAAAGCAGGGAGCACGCAGTCACTGAGCATGCGAGGTGTAACATGGGCTGCAGAGGCATTTGCTGCCGAAGTGCTTCAGCCAAGAGAATGCACACATACAAATATCTCAACTGGCAGGGGTGGAGGACGCTGGGACTCAGGTATAAATACCCTAAAGGCACTTCGCAACTGCAGTTCCCTTCAGAACCCAAGGCAGCACCTTTTCACTTCCTGCCTAAGACATGCGAGTGCTTCCCCACAGGTTTATGGAGGTTCTGAGGAAGGACAGCTATTACCCTGCAAGTCAGACTGCTGGTAGGGTTGACAGTGGCTGCTTTCTAAGCTTCCACATGGCACAAAGCCAATGCTGGGATCCCTGAGCCAATAGAGTAGGTCTGAAGCTTCCAAGGCTTTGCACTGCGTCACCTGGGACCCCGGCGGGGACCCTTACCGTTTTCCCTTTGACCCACTCCGTTGCCAAGGAGCTGGATGCAATCGCTGACCCGCAGCCGAAGGTTTTGAAACGGGCATCAACGATCTTCCCGTTCTCGTCCACTTCCACCTGCGGGAGCACCGGGGGCACTTCAGGCGCCGGCTCTGCTCCGAGGCCCAGGCCCAAGCTGGGTTGCCCAGTCCCCTCGGGGAGGGCGGGCCGGGGTGGAGGGCGGACCTAGCCGCGCCACCCCCCCACGAGGACCAGCAAGTCCTCAAGCTCACCTGCAGCTTCATGACGTCCCCGCAGGCCGGGGCGCCCACCAGGCCGGTGCCCACGTTCTTGGCATTGCGGTCGAGGGAACCGACGTTGCGCGGGTTCTCGTAGTGATCCACCACCTGGCAAAGCACCGCGTCACCGTCTCGCCCAGCCCAGCCCACCGCCCGGCCCGGCCCCCCACTGCCCCGCCGGGCCCTCTCCGCCTCCCCCCTCACCTTCTTGTGATAGCCCAG
>VZTU01005184.1:434497-451189 GCA_013400835.1 Zapornia atra | reverse complement strand
CCCAAACAATCCCCCCATCGTGTTCATCAGCTCCAGCTTGAGGGAACTGATTGCGTTTCAATCCTTTTGTTTGTAGCCAGCGCCTGGCAGTGTTCCATCGCCTGAGCAGCAGCAGATGCTCTGCAGCCAGCTTGAGAAGATCCACACGCTGTTTGGGCGCCAGCTGGGGATCCCGCTGTTAGGTAAGAGCTGGTGCCCTGGGAGAGATGACATGGATAAGCTGTGTAACGGTGATCCGGTGTTGGTCATGGTTATTCCTGTGGTAGAGCCATGCAGACTGCAGCTGTAGAGGAGAAAGGGGGGTTTTGACTCTTCATTTGCATACTGAAAGTCTTTGGGTTGGTCTCTTTAAAGAAGCCTTGGGAAAATCTTTCTGCTTTGCTTGTCTAAATCAAAATCTGTAACTTTTTAACGTAACTTGTCCTGAGTTTGTGTCATCATGCACCTGTGGTGGGCTGACCTAGGTTTGAGGCCAGGTACCCCCCAAAGCTGCTCTGTTGCTCTCCTCCTCAGCTGGACTGGAGAGAGAAAATACAGCAGAAAGCTCATGGGCTGAGATAAGGATAGGGAGAGCACTCTGCTGCTGGGTTTTTTCCTCCCCTACCCCCCTCTTCTTAAATACATGATCCCAGAGGTTCCACCACCATCTCTGATAGCCTCGGTCAGCAGCAGGTCCATCTTGGGGCCAGCTGGCATTAGCTCTGTTGGACTCAAGGGAAGCTTCTAGCAGCTCCTCATGGTAACCACCCCTGTAGCCGCCCCCCCCCAGCAAACCCTTGCTGTGCAAACCCCTACGGCACTGTGTCACATGGAGTGTCTGAGCCCTGTGAACATGTGGCGGCGTGTCAGATCCAATACGCAAGTGTAGGCAGAAACACAAATGTGTTGGAGTCAAATATAGGTTGAATGTTGATGATTAGTCCAGTAAGTTATCACTGGAGTTTCCTGTCTGTTCTAATAGATATGGAGGCTTCATTTGCCGAGTATGAGGAATGGTCAGAAGATCCGATACCAGAAACAATAATAAAGAATTACAAAAAAGCTCTACAGCAACTGGAGAAGTGTAAACCATATGAAGAGGCACTGGTAATTCTGTTATTTACACCTTGCTTTCAAGCTAAGAGTTAGTTGTTTGAGGGTGACTTTCTTCTCCTTGCTACCCCCGAGCTTTATTATTTTTCTAGTCACAGAAATAAAGCAGCTGTGTGTTGGTAGGTGGCTCTTTTAGCTCTAAGCAGTATGAGACAAGAAGCCTCACAACTGGTTATACTGGAGGCTATTGCATCTTACCAACTGTGTCAGGCTGCCCAAGGTGCATGAGTGCTCTGGCTGTTTAGTCCAGCGCTGAGGAGCGTGCTGGGCTAAGAGGAGTAAGTAGGAATCAGAATGGGTGAGAACTGGGGTGGAATTTGGACATAGCTGACAATCAAAAGCTGTTGAAATGTAGATGTCAAGCACTTGAGTGAAATTTAATGTGAGGCCTACTGAGCACAGATTAAACTGTTTGAATCTTCTTTTTTTTTTTTTTGTTAGAAGACACTAATTTTTTTGTTTCTCTGTTTCATAGCTGGGTGCTGAAACGCCAAAGCTAGCAGAGTATCAGGCTTACATTGATTTTGAAATGAAAGCAGGTGATCCAGCTCGCATTCAGTTGATCTATGAGAGGGCTTTGGCTGAGAACTGCCTTGTACCAGATCTTTGGGCACGCTACAATCAGTATTTGGTAAGGAAAAAATCCCAGAGCTTTGGGGGCTTATTTTCCTTTCTTTTTTCTGTTGCAAATATCAGTGGCTGATAAATGAACAAGGAGTAAGTTCCACCTCAGGTTGTGGGTGGAACAGCACCTCCCTCCCATGAGCAGGCTTTGTGTGTGCCTGCTTATGTCCTTTCCTTCCTAAACGTACTAAGAACAGTTGGGAATTCACTTGGTGCCTTTATTATATTTAGATCATGGGCCAAAAACACCTCCCTGACTTGGTTAGAGGCACGCTGTTAGGTACTGCAGGCTGAATGTGGTGTGGAGCGCTTGTTTGTGTTGGTCCTGAGCATATCCCTTCTGTTTTGAAGGTGTTCATTCGGTTTTTAGGACTACAGAATATAAACAACATGACTTTTCTTAGTTTTTCAAATATAAAATGGAAGTACTGTTGTAAAGTGTCGGCTCTTTATCAGCTGGTGTTTCCTAGATGGGCTCCCTGGCTAACACGAACTGAAAACTTTGTATTTCAGGACCGGCAGCTGAAAGTGAAAGAGTTGGTCTTGTCTGCTCATGACCGCGCTGTTAGGAACTGTCCCTGGACGGTCGGGCTGTGGATTCGATACCTTTTGGCAATGGAGAGGCATAGAGTTGATCACAGTGTTATTTCTGGTAAAGAAAGACTGTCTCAGCAAGGCTTCTTTGCGCTCTGAATAACAGTGACCTGTAGGATGTGTTTTCATCCTGCTGCAATAGTCTTAAAGCCGAGGAAATGTTTGGTTGTGAGCTCCTAGGGCAAAGCTGCTTTTGCTGAGCAGCTTCAATTCCAAGCAGGACTTTTAGTTCAGCTTTGCATGAACATTACTGAATTCAGCTGGCTTTTACGTTCACTTCCTAAACCAATTTAGCATATGTAGGATTTCTTCTGTTTCCCTGCCTTGCTGGATGTGAAGTATCTCCATTGTGCTGTACATTGTAGCTTGCTAGTTTTGTCAATATTCAAGAAGTAAGTATGTTTGTGTGGCTGTTTTTTCCACTCATTTCTTTCAGAAATGTTTGAAAAAGCTCTGAATGCAGGTTTTATTCAGGCAACGGACTACGTAGAAATCTGGCAGGCGTATCTTGATTACCTGAGGAGACGGGTGGATTTTACACAAGGTACGACATAACATGGGAATAAATATTTCAGCTGTTTTCTGTGAACTTCACTAGCATAATGTTTTTAAAGATCTCACAGTAATTTCTGATCTTCACAAAACTTCCCTTCTGGCCGGTGAGTGCCTATAAGATAGGTGAACTCAGTTGGTTCAAAGAAGCAGCTCCTTGCTGGCAGAATAGATTGTGCTCTTATAAAAAAGCCCTGCCTTATCTCTTGGGTACTCTAAATGTGTAGTAATAAAATAATAATAGTGGGATGTTCTGAGTGGTTGTCCCACTCTCCCCCAGTCATTGCAGATGTTAGGGAAGAGGTTTTTATGTGAGACAAAAATTAAATTATTACTTTAAGGCAGTTTGTTCTTTTTTGGGTTTTTTTTTTTTTTTCTAAGACTCAAGTAAAGAACTGGAAGAGCTGCGGTCTGCGTTTGCCCGTGCTGTGGAGTATTTGAAGCAAGAAGTAGAAGAGCGTAAGTTAAATCATCCAAGATATTGTTTCCTCTTGTTCAGAATGATCTTTATAAAACCAGTTCCCCACACTGTATTTAGCTTGTCTTCTGGTGCCTTGAGTGGTTTAAGAATATTACAGATGGTAAATGTTTCATCCATGCTGTAGAACTTGTGTGATAAACACTTGATTTCCAAGAGCTGTTTACAAACAGTACTTCTTGTTATTCCCAGGGTTCAGTGAAAGCGGAGATCCATCCTGCACCATCATGCAGAACTGGGCAAGAGTTGAGGTGATGGTTTTGTCTGCTGTACTTAAATGGCTAGACTAGAGGACATCAGTCACATTAACATCCAACCGCAGAACACAGTCTTCTTGTACCTTGGTATTCTGTCTGGGTAGCGGTCATGCTTTAACCCTAGCTGGCAACTGAGCCTGTCTCCACCAGCTGCTCACCCGTACCCCCAGTGGGGCAGGGGAGAGAATCGGAAGGGTAAAAGTGAAAACTTGTGGGTTTAGATAAAGGCAGTTCTGTAAGCAAAGCAAAAGCTGTGCGTACAAGCAAAGCAGAACGAGGAATTCACTCCCACTTCCTGTGCAGGCAGGTGTTCAGCCATCTCCAGGAAAGCAGGGCTCCATCATGCATAGCATGACTTGGGGAGACAAGCACCACTGCTCCAAATATGTCCCCTGCTGCCTCCTCCTTCCCCCAGCTATATGTCCTCATGGTGTGGGATATCCCATGGGTCAGTTGGGGTCAGCTCTCCCGGCTGTGTCTTGTCACCCCCAGCTGGCAAGTCAGGATAAGTCACATTACTTCTGTGCTGTAACTTCTCTGGGTGTGGGATGGCTTGCCAAAGTCTGGGGTGTTGTCACCCTCCTGAACAATGTGGACCTGAATCGGAATTAATTACTTCCTGTCCATTTAGCAGAGGGAGAAAGTGGGTGTGAATGAGCTTATGCTAAAGCAGTTCTAGTAAGTCAGCTGCCTGGTGCGCTCCTATACCTCTACAGTTGGCTTAGGTGAATCCTGCTTGAGTCTCTTACTCAGTTTCCCCTCTCCCACTGCCCCCTTTCCCAAGCTCTTGCTGTGAGTTGTGCTTGCGTTGAAGTGCTCTGTTAGGTACGTTAGTCAGCAACGACCAAAGGAACAATCCAGAATCTTACTTTATTTTCTAACGACCAAAACAAACTGTGTGTGGGAGCCAGCAACCCAGGCAGGTAGTAGGGAAGAGTCACTCTGTAGTAGGATTGCGTTAGGCATTCGCTTTGCTCGCTCTAAGGAGCAGGGGTATCCTCCCAGGCCTGCATGCGTTGGCTGTGGGGGGGCTTCCTGGGGAGGTGGAGGTGGTGACATTGTTGAGTAAATGATCCTGAATTATGCTTTGGAATTACTCTTTGGATGCTGTTTCAGGCCCGTTTATGTAACAACATGCAGAAAGCCCGAGAGCTCTGGGACAACATCATGACTAAAGGAAATGCCAAATATGCTAACATGTGGCTGGAGTATTACAACCTAGAAAGGTAAGAACTTGTCTGTATCAAAGAATTAATTAACCTTTTAGTTTCCTTGTCTAATGAGACAAGACTTAGGTGCTTAGCAAGGGTATTCTTTGTGAGTCTGCAGTGCCCTTTCGAGGTGCTTACAGCACCTCTGTGCTGTATTTCAGCAATGTTACAGCAACAAGCCAGGGAAGGAGGGAAGACAGTAGCATAGAATGTAGTTAACTGTCCCATTGTGTGATCTCATTGTGGAGGGTCAGCGCTTTACTGGCAGGGTTTCTCTCCTGCAGAGCCCATGGTGATACCCAGCACTGCAGGAAGGCCTTGCACCGTGCTGTGCAGTGCACCAGTGACTATCCAGAGCATGTCTGTGAGGTGCTGCTCACCCTGGAGAGAATAGAAGGTAAAACTGCTTTATATTGTCTTACCCGCCCTACTTAGTGTGCAGTGATATGGAGTGGATTCTGATCTCATGGTCTGTGTTCTGGTGAAGGTTTATTTTCACTAATGTAACATACACGAGAAGCTCTTTTCCTCCTTTCTTGTTTTCTAGCCTGAATTGGAGCCTGCTGAAACGACTGTTTTTTCCAAGCCTTTTGGGAGTGTCATTTGTGCTCTGCTTGGGTTTTATTTTTCTTTAAAGGCTACTTGTTATTTTTAGCTTTTTTATGTGTAATGGTTAATATAAAGAGTGACTCTTTTTTTCTCCAGAATTATATTTTCAAATTACAGGAAAGCTAAGTACAAAGCTTATTTTTTAAATTTGGTTTTTTCTATGCTTTAGGAACATTGGAAGATTGGGATGCAGCTGTTCAAAAAACAGAAAACAGATTAGCTCGAGTTAACGAACAAAGAGCAAAGGTCAGAACTTTCTATGAACTACCTAAGCAGTTTATAGAAAACAACCTGTGTTAAGGTCATGAATGTCAGATTTCCAGTGTTGGTTCCCATAGATAAGCCTCAGAACTATTAGTTTAAACCTGTGGTTAATGTCTTCTGATGGCTCTTCCCTTTCACCTTTTGACCCATGGGTGATACAAGAGTAACCCGCACTCCAGGAAAGCTGTAGGAGCAAACAGCTGAGTTGTGCTTTAAATCTGACCCCGTTAGCTCTGTTTTCATGGAGCTTAGGGGAGAACCCTCCAGGTTCAACGCTCTGGAAGACAGTGTGTAAGAGTGCTCTGTAGTCTGCGGTCACTAGAGAAAAACCTTAATCTTCCATATTTGTAGGCTGCTGAGAAGGAAGCTGCTCTGGCAAAGCAAGAGGAGGAGAAAGCTGAACAACGGAAACAGGCTCGGGCAGAAAAGAAAGCTTCCAAAAAGGCTAAAAAAACCAGGATTGGAGACAAGCGCAAAGCAGATGATGATGATGATGGTGAATGGGGACAAGAAGAAGGTAAAAATATAAACCCTCTCTGTGGTAGTAGGGTTATCTGTTCCCTCCCTTCAGTTAGAGGCAGATGAGGAAGGGCCAGCGCTGGTGTCTGCTGAGCTGCTGCTCTCTATTCAGGGTCTCTCTCCTAGGAGATCTTTGTGGTAGTGAAATGAAAGTGAGACTAAGTGGGTTTGGGTAAACAGATTTGTATGTTTATAAGAGGTTCTCTGGGGTTTTTTTTTTAAGGTTTTTCTTATTTCAGAGAAATAGTGGTTGGTTTGTTTTTTTTAGAATTTTCCTGACTCCTCAAAGGACACTGAGGCACCTGTCTAAATTGGGTTATTCAGTGTTGTAGCTGTCCCTTGGAAGGTGGTAACAGATTTGAATGGATTGCTGCCCCAGGGAGTTTGGGGAGCTTTTATATTTTTGTGGTTTTCACATGTAAAAAATAAAAGTCCTATTAGACAAAGAGAAAGAACATGAATCAGTAGCTGTAGGTGGCAGAAAAAGGGAAAAAAAATCTCCCTGCTGCTTTCATCTAAATCAGTGCTGTCTTTGGTCAAAAATCTGTTAGTGCTCGTTCTTGAAAACCTGAGGGAGATTTTTACATGGTGTCTCTGAGAGCTGCCACTGCATCTCTGGTTTTACATGCCAGTTCTGATCTCCGTATTGGTAATGGAGGACAGTGGAGTTTCAGTGCTGAATGAAATGGTGTCATTTTTTTTTCTAGTAAGGCTTTCAATTTTGTTCATCAGCAGAGCAGCCCAGCAAAAGACACAAGGGAGATGGTGACAGCATGCTCCTTGAAGACATGGAGGTAGAAACCGGGCTGTTTGGAAGAAGTGGACCTGAGAAGCTGTATCACCCAGCAAACCAAAAGGAAAAGGCATCTACCAGTCGAAAAGACATCCCCAAAGTTTTACATGACAGCAGCAAAGATAACGTCACCGTCTTTGTCAGCAACCTTTCCTACAACATGGCAGATCCCGAAGTGAAACTGAAAGAGCTGTTTGAGAGCTGTGGGGAGGTAGTAGAAATCCGTCCGGTGTTCAACAACAAGGGGACTTTCCGGGGCTACTGCTACGTAGAATTCAAGGAAGAAAAATCTGCTCTCCAAGCTCTTGGCTTGGATCGTACAGTTGTGGAGGGAAGACCGATGTTTGTTTCTCCATGTGTCGACAAGAACAAGAATCCAGACTTTAAGGTAAACTTCTGTTCCTGAAAGTATCAGGTTGAGGAGTGGGAGTGCACAGGAAAGCCAGCAGAGTATGTTGCTTCCAGAGGACTTGTACTTAACAAGTTCATGTTGTGCTGGCTGGGAACAGTGACATTATGTCTTGGCAGTAAAACTGAGAGTTTGTGTGCCTTGTGGTACTTTGCCATGAGGCAGCGTTGCCACTGGCAGCTCTCTGCTGATCTGAGCGGCGAGTTACTGGGGTGAGGTGCCGGGATTCTGACTCCAGCATCTCACCCTGCAGAGTGTCAAGTCTGCAGCTGTGGCATTTGTCACACAGCTCACCTGGTTCTTAATGGTCTGTACCAGAGATGGGTTGCATAATTGGGGGGTTTCTGCTTCATGGAGTTACTGTACAGAAAAACTTAATGGTTCAGATAGCAACAACTGAGCTAGAAGGCATTATTGATGGCCCTCCTTGTTGTGAGGGAGATGGTGGTGTTTAGAAGTGTCTCAGTTCTTGGAATTACTTGCAACTCCTTACTGTATACCTGTGTGGTCATATACAATCTTTCAAGATACTACTTGTGACCCGAAGGTATTGCATCAAGCAGATTTGAAGTACTCTGATAAGCTTTTAGAGGTGTAAAAAGTTGAAGTCCTTTGGAGTCTCTGGCTGGTTTGGTGTATCTAACAGCCTTTTCACTGCTTCAGGTGTTCAGGTATAGCACTACGCTGGAGAAACATAAATTGTTTATATCTGGCTTGCCGTTTTCCTGCACCAAGGAAGAGCTGGAAGACTTGTGTAAAGCGCATGGGAATGTGAAAGATATTCGGCTGGTCACCAACCGAGCTGGGAAACCCAAGGTAGGTGCCCTCAGTGCACTCTTCATTTTAAGAAGTCTGTCAAAGAGAAACTCTTTGTGAGGTCTGGGCACAAAAAGTCAGCTTCGTATTTTCAAAGTTGCCAACCAGGCCTTACGCTGAAACTTGTAGAAATACTGGGCTTTATACAGCCTGGCATGCCTTTGTGCCAAGAAATAGGTAATAGGGAAAGAGGAATGTTTCCAAAATACTTGCTAAATTGCACAAGAAAAATGTGTGATATAAATGGGATAGAGGAGGGGAAGACTTTTCACAGTGCTTTCAGGATAATAGTAAAAAGAGGCGTTAGTAAGTCTGCGAAGAGTATTTGTTTTTGAGTTAACAGATGAGATAGAGTTTCTTTGGAACAACCAGTTCCCCTCCTCTTTCTCCGGTTTCCTGAGGCTATTGTTCTAACACCTGCTGCAGTAATAGATTTACCAGTGAGAAATGAGCCACCTCTCTCAGGCAGGGCTTGTTATTTCCATCCTGGAATAACTGACTTCTTGTTAAATACGAGACTCCAAACTAGCTGCTGCTCTCCCGGAATTCTACCTGACACTTGGAATGGGTGCCATCCTGGTGGTGATGAGCATGTAGTCTTAAATGTGTATTTTCTAGCTCTTGGCTAGAATCTCTCCAGTGTGGTTCCTGTTGGCGTGCATACCTCATAACCTCCGTGTGTACCCCCAATCTTGCAAGCCATGCTCCAGCTTAGTTTGAGCTGGGATTCTGCCTAAACCACAAATACTTTGTGTACTTTGAATGTTACATGAAATACAATTTCTCCTGTGAAATGGATGACCTGAAAATATAGCTGAAAGGCTTGAGTGTCATTGAAAAGAACAGCACTAATGGAAGCGGGAGGCGATGCCTCCCAACTATGTGCTGTAGGAGCCTGCTGAAGCAGATGCTGGGGTGCCCCTGTGTCCGTTGGCTGGAAATGAGACCCCCATTACCAAGGGTGCACCAGCAGCAATTGGTCAGCAGCTGGCACACCGGGAAGTCAGCGTGGAGTCTTTGCCAGCAAAGACCGCTGTAGTCACCGTTCCCTGTGCTTGGGGCAGTGGTGCTGGGCTCTGTAGAGACAGTGCTTGTCAGTTCTATTTTGTTTTCTGGTTTCATAAACCTCATCCACAAATTAGGACACTGTGAACGAGTCAAGAAATGTGGCTTGTGGGTTTGTGTAGGGAAGACTTCTTTTTACCTAAAGGATACTGGGACTTCTTGTCATGTCTAGGCCTGCTTTCTGTATGCTTTTCTTAGTGGTTGGCCAAATTATTAGTGAAATCTGTTGTGCAGAGAAAGAAAAAAACCCTAATGTAGGTTACCCCTTTTCCTTATTTAGGGCCTGGCCTATGTGGAATATGAAAACGAAGCTCAGGCCTCGCAGGCTGTGCTGAAAATGGATGGCCTGACGGTGAAGGAACACGTCATCAAGGTGGCAATCAGTAACCCGCCTCTCCGAAAGCTGCCAGACAAGCCCGAGGCAGGCAGAGCCTCGCAGTTCGCGGTACCACGGCAGGTTTATGGAGCGTAAGTAGTCGCGAGGGAGGCAGCTTGGCAGAGCTTGCAAAGAAAATACTGGGTTTCTTTATGCTTCAGTGGAGGGATCTTACCTGGAACGGGAGAGAATGTTTAAAAAGCACTGAACCATAAAAAAATCAGGTTGAATGAGGGAAAAAGCGGATTTTTTTTTTTGTTCTTTATGTTACCACTAGAAACAGATCTGTAGTGACTGCGGGTATTGTATGGGGTTACATCCCCCTGGCTCTGATGTTACCCCTGAGCGGTAATAACTTCCATGTGCTCTCCTCTGGGAGAACCAGCTGTTGTTCACAGTGAGCATTAAGTTGCTCTTTGGTCTTTTGGAGTGCTCCTGCTGCTTGGCATCATGTCAGCATTGTATTGTATGTGCTCCGTGGATGAATTACGGAGCTTCAGTTTCTGGGGCTGGTTTCTGCTGGGACGTAGGTATACAATTTCAAAGGGAATCCCATGGAAAGCTTTGTGCTACTTATTTCTGAAACAAAGGAGAGGAATAACATTTAAACAAGTGTTCCTCACGGTGAACAGAGTCCTTTCTGTTTCCCCACGCTAAACCAGTATGTTCAGAGTGCCCTGGGGTATCTTTAAATGTCACTTTCTGTTCTCCAGGCGAGGAAAGGGCAGGACACAGCTTTCGATGATGCCTCGTGCATTACAGCGTCAGAGTACTCCTGTGGCTAAGGCTGAGAATGGGATGGTCCAGAACTCACCAGCAACTTCATCCAACCCCCCTGAGGAACCTAAAAAGATGTCCAATGCTGATTTTGCCAAGATGCTACTAAAAAAGTGAGCAAAAAGTATACAATCAGCAGGTTTGGTAAAAATGTGAATTGCCTTTATGGAAGCCATGTTGTGTCCTTATGCTAGCAAGGAGAGAACGCCAGTCACAATCACATGTAAATACCATTCTGGACTGCTGCTGCACTCACGGAGATCACTGTAGGATGGTACAAATCCAGCTGCATTTTCTTTTTGTTTTCCTCTAAGAGCAAAATGTTACATGATGTTCTGGTAAAATGGCGTTATAGGATTCCTCATATTGAGGGTTAACGAGGGGGGAAATACTTCCTGTGCAGGTTGGATGCCACATCAAGTTTTAAGAATACTTTGCAAATATTTCTCTTTCATTAATGAATGAGATGCAATGTGAAAGCCAGGTGATAACCTTGTCATGCTCCACTGGTTGGGTTTGGATTGTGATTGCAGTCATTCTCTCTGACAAACCACCCCATTTTACACCCAAACACATGCACCCAGGGACATCCATCTCCTTCCATTGAGAGTTCAACAGCAAGATGCTAGTAACTTCACCACAATGGCCTATTTTAGTATTGGGAGAGTTTCTATACATATGTGTGTATATGTATATACACAAATATACATATATATGTATGCAGTTCCTGTTCTGTTCAAGCTGACCTGTTTTTTATATTGTGTATTTGTAAAAGACATTCGAGTTGTTATTTTTAAGTGTCATGAGATAATACTTAGACCTGGTAACTTTTCTTTCCCATAAAAGCTGTACATGCTGTTGCTGAGGACCATTTATTATTTTTTTTTAATTATTTTTTGGTTGGTTTTGCTAGCTAGCTGGCTCATACATGTTCTGCAGGTGGTTTCTGTATGGTTTTGTACAAACGTGAAGTGCAAGCTGATGTTTCTTGGTTTATTAAACTCGAGTGCTGAAAGGTTTTCTATAAATACCGTTGCTTTTGTTTAAATGTAGGTGGTGGAATTGCACTTACCTTATGGCAGCTGGGTGACACCGATGTACCTCGCCTCTCAGGTGTGCTGAGATACATGGTGGCACTTCATATACCTTTTAAATGTTCATCCCATCAAGTATGAATATCCTGGAACTATTCAGTGATCACCTTAGACTTAAAAATAATCCAGTACGTGATCTTGGATAGAAACATTGCTGCTTGTTGGCTAAAACTGATGCTGACTCTGGGAGTCAGCACAAGCAGGGGGTGACCCCGGTTCTGAGTCCACTCATACAACGCTAGCACTGCTGCAAGCAAACATGACTTTCCAGTGCTGATTTGACTTGGCTCTACTATAAAATGATGAGCCTGCTCAGTAGCTTTGGCCCACGGAACTGCAGCAGTTTTGGTCACACAACCAAGTTGTGTCAATACTTGGCAGCAGTATAGTGTGTGGCTGCTTCTGGGCCAGGCCCTTGGGCCAGCTAGGCAGCATTGTACTGGTTGTAAATGGGGTTATATCTCAAAATCAGTTTAGAAACATTCTACCCACAATTCCATTTGTAACTTTGGTTTGTGGGCTGGGAATGTTGCTGCCAGCCTTGACCCCTCTGATCAGCGGAGTTGCCTGTGGCTGCTAGGGCCAGGCTTCTGCTCCAGAGCCCTCTGCAATGCCCCAGGCTGTGGTAGAGCAGTTGATGGAGCAAGAATCTGTACATACTGTGTAACTTGCTACTCCATGGACAGAGCTGTGACCGCTTCTTATCTCACTGCAGTAGAAAAGTGCTTTGACAACAGCCTCTTCCAAACAAAGATTTTAATATTAAAATAGTTTATTAATCTGTTACTAAAATAACATCATCTCCCCCCACGCTGTAAAGTGCAGAATTTATTTATACTCACCTCACACTACAAAAATAAGCACGCTTTATAAGGACAGAATGACCTGCCTCATTTATTGTTGGCTTCCCTGGTGGCAGCAATGGGTACATAAGCAAGGAGTGGTGCCGCAGTAGATAAAGAATTCCCAGCCCTCTCTTTATTGTCTGTATAAAATGTGTCCTAACTACCTTGCAGGTGAGAGTTCGAAGGGAAGAAACTGCATGCTGGCCTGGTGTTTGCAAAGGCTTGTAGCTTAGCAGTGGTGTCAACTGGGGCGCACTGGAAGCTTTCTAAATAACACTGTTATGCCACTGGCTGGCAGGGCTGGAGGCAGGTGTTACCTGCTGCAGGTGTCTTTACCAGATACAGGCAGCTGCTCTCACATGCACAGCACCTTCCAGGCACCACAGCAGCTGCCCCTGCATCACAGAGGCCTTGTGTGATGCTCAATGCAGTTAACAGCGTGCTAATGTGACCCCATAATAAATTGTAAATCAAAGACAAGTTTTTGGAAAACTTGCTATACAGGTTCTTGCCAAATTTTCACACCTGAGAAAGGTTGTCTCGCTATTTTATACATACTACCTTTTTCTGCCTGATGCTTTGCAGAAGCAAGCTCTTCTCAGACCCTGAACTGAAATGTGTAAGGACAGGGGTGGGTTCCCAGCGCTCCTGCCTGAGGAGCAGGGTGCTGTGGTGGGCTGCATCCACAGGGCACAAGGCCGCCCTGGCTGAAATGTGACAAAAGCATCTCACGGGTCTGCCAAGTCAGAGCATTTCCTTCTCTCATTCAGTCACATCGTCTGTAACCCTAAATGAAATGCTTCCCACTTGTACACAACTCAGCCTAAGAACAGCCACTGAAAGTAAACATGCAATGTGCTACTGAATCTGGAACTGCGATGGGGAAGAGGCCATTGCTGGAGTAGAGTTTGGCTCCTTCCTGGTCAGCACTGTGCGCCTGGGGGGCTGGCAGGGAAGGCTCTGACTGATGGTGCTGGGAGAGCTGCTGGTTTGGGGTGGGTTTTGAACAGGGAAGAGGTGATGCAAGTGCAGCAGCTTGGTTAAGGCTTTGTCTTGCCTAGCAGCTCTTGTACAAGGTAGGACAGTGGAGTTGACCAACCAGGTGAAGGGTTGCAACTAAAGCACATTCTCATAGCTTGATTTGAAGGAGAAATTAAATTCTACTTCATCCTGTTGAGCCCCTGTGACACCTCTCCCCGCCTTCTTTCAGTAGCACAAGCAAGTTATGCTGCACACTCAACATCAACAGTTCACATTGCAGCTTGGCATAATGTATATAAATAAATTATATTAATTTAATCAAATGTAAGACACTTTAAATAAACAAAATGCTAAAGAGTGACACCTCCTGTTGAGTTATTTCCCAGCAGGAATACTGAGTGGCTTGGGGTTCCGTTCTCCCACGTGTTCGTTGGCTCCTGAATATCTGCGACCCTCAAGTCTTGACGGGGATGGTTTGTTTGCACCCAGCAGCACTGCCATCTGCTTCAGGTAAGCCCACAGAGTATTCTGTGGTGGCAATGAGCAACATGTCCAGAGTCGTCTCGGTACACTTGGCAATAAAGCGTATGAAAGGCCTCACGTCGCCCTCGTTGGCTACTTCCAAGACATGATAATACTCGGCCCGCTGCTCCTTGCGGATTGTGATGGGCGGGTAGCCGGCCTGCATTAGTATGAGGTTCATCAACAGGCGTGAGGTCCTCCCATTGCCATCAACAAACGGATGGATGTAAACCAACTTGTAGTGGGCTAACGCAGCGAATTCCACAGGGTGCAAGCTCATGGCATCTTCTGAGTTAATCCACTGCACGAACTCCTGCATCTGTTTCTCGACGTCCTGGGGGTGCGGTGGGATGTGATGTCCTACAAACACCTGAGTCGTTCGGAACCGCCCAGCCTCCACTGGGTCGGCATAGCCCAGCACTCTCCGGTGTATCTCCAAGATGTCGCTGATGGTTACAGAACCTATCCGTGATACTAGCGTGGTGTTGACATATTTCAAAGCTGCGTGCATGCCGATCACCTCGTTCTGCTCCACTAAGCTCTTTCCAGGAACAGCGTATCTGGTCTCAATGATGTGTCGGATTTCTGACAGGGTCAGAGTGTTTCCCTCGATAGCAACCGTGTGGTAGATGTGGTGATAATAGGACTCCTCCATGACCCGGCGCAGGGCAGAATTGCCTTTGGGGATTGCCATCACCTTTTTAACCTTGCTGTCGATAATGCTGAAATACCTCTGATCTATCTCTTCAACTAAAGGAAGCGTCCGGTCCCGATTGATCAAAGCCTTCTCATTGCAGGGAGAAATGGTCAGCGCTTTGGAGTACAAATAGTCGGCTTGCAGGATGTCTTTTTCCTCTTCGGAAAAAATACCAAATTCGTTCAGGGCATCCACGTAGTCTGGGTCCATTTTGAGGGCATACACAAAGAGCTTGTGGGCCTTCTCCCGCTTCCCTTGGCGCTTCATTTCCAGGGCTTGATTCAAAGCCGCTTTGGCTTCTAACTTCACTTCTGAAATGCACCGATAAGAATTAGATAACTGCTGGAGACTGGTGCCGTAATTCAATAAAGCCAGTCTCTAAGAACAGTACCAGAGAGCTTGTGCCAGGCTACGTGCAAAGAGGCTTATGCCACGTTTTCCGGAAGCGCGGTGCGGCAGGATCTGTGTGCAGCACTGCTCAGCTGGCTGCAGGCACGTGGCCATCCCAGCAAAGCTCGCTTTGGCCACCGGCCTCCGTTACAGGGAAGGACCCTGAGCCTTAACCGTGTTCTCTTGGCAGTACCAGCAGTTCTCCTGCTGGAAGCACAGCCCATGGCAGCTGACAGCGCTTTTCTCTGTTTTTTCACTGAACTATCAAACATCTTGAGGGGAGACCCCACAGCTCTCTACAGCTCCCTGAAAGGCAGCTGTAGCAAGGTGGGGTCGGTCTCTTCTACCTGGTAGCTAGTGACACGGTGGGGGGAAACGGCCTGAGGTTGTGTCAGGGACAATTTAGGATATTAATTCCTAATATTGGATATTAGGAACAATGTCTGTACTGAAATGGTTGTCAGATACTGGCACAGGCTGCCCAGGGAGGTCACTGTCCATGGAGGAGTTGGTGACATGGTGTTGGACCTAGTAGGGCTGGACAGACAGTTGGACTTGATGCTCTTAAAGGTCTATTCTAACCAAAACCATCCTATTGTTCTATCTTCCCAGCAATAACAATTTTAATGCAAAGGAAGATGCAATGCTCGAGTTGTAATGATGCTTTTGAATGTTTTCTAAATTAACATCTTGGCCGATAAGGGCAGCAAGTGCAGCCTGCTGCTGCCAGAAAGGCAGTTGTCTGCCAACTGGGATTTCAGGATTAACACATCCCAGGTTACCGTGCATTACCGCTCTGTATTCAAGTTACCAAACCAGAACTTACTAGCATGGAAAGTGGGAGGAGAAACTTCCAAGAGACAAAGCAAAGCAGGGAGAAGCCCAGCGATTCATCCCTCTGCATCACAGGGCCCTGGAATGCAGTCAGGCTGCTGCCAGTGGTGTCTGTGACTTCTGGGTCGCTACAGGCGCAGTTGGCAGTGTGAGTTTGTTAGCGTTACGGGGCACGGGAGCTCAGGCATCACACACCAACTGGGCGGTGGGAGGGTACGACATGCTCTCACCTGGGGCGGCTTTGCCTTTCAGCACCAGTAGTTCCAGCTCACTGGAGGTGACACTCAGTCCGGTTGTCTGTCCGGTGTATCTGGTGACTCCAGAGGAGCCCGCGCCCAGTTTACTCTTCAGGAAGGAGAGTCCCTTGAGCACGGCGTGGCACTGGTCTTCCACAGCAGGTGGCGGGAGCAACAGCATCACGAGGCAGCCCAGGAGGAGCACAAGGACGGCCGCCCACCTGACGCGCACCCACAGCATCATCCATTTCAGCTCGGGATCTGTCGCCATAGACACGAGATTCATCCCGCTCCTGGTGCAGACGCGATGGGCATCTCCTTTACCGCTGCTCCCACCTGGGAACGGACACCGCGTTAGCTAGAGCACTGCGCCATGGGGCAGCCACGGGGGAGCTGTGAGGCAGCCGTGGGGCTGGAGGCGTGGGCTCCAGGATGCCGCCACGGCTCTCGGGATCGGGCCTGAGCACCGGCCTCTCCCTGCCAACTTCCGAGCACGTCAGGGCAGAGTTCCCGTGAGCCTCGCGGGATCCGCTGTCCACCGGCCTGAGGAGGCGGCGGTGCCCGCGGGCACGGGGCTCCGCCGGGGGTCGGCTGCCCCGCTCCTCCTGTCTGCAGCACCCAGAGGCTCCAGGCGCGTCCTCCGGCGTGGAAAGCCCT
>VZTU01005184.1:408060-426521 GCA_013400835.1 Zapornia atra | reverse complement strand
GGGTGCAGAGAGGTGGGTGATGGTCTCTTCAGCCAGGGGACAGGAGATGGGACAAGGGGAAATGGCCTCAAGCTGTGCCAGGGCAGGGTCAGGTCAGATGTTAGGGAAAAGTTTTTCATAGAAAGAGTTGTTGGGATGTGGAACAGGCTGCCCAGGGAGGGTGTTGAGTCACCGATCCTGGATGTGTTTAACAGATGGGTAGATGAGGTACTTAGGGATATGGGTTAGCATAGGACAGGAACTGTTGAACTTGATGATCTTAAAGGTCTTTTCCAACCTGGTGATTCTGTAATATATCCAGGGCTACCAGGAAAGGGAGAAGCCTGAGGTGGCCCTTCACTGTTCCATTGACCTGTGGTTGGGGAAGGTGCCTGATGATTACCCAGCCTCTGCTCCAGGAGGGCTGGTTCACTCGGTATTCCAGCTACCAAACTCTTGACACTTGGATCACGGAGATAAAAAAAAGCCTCTCTCTTGGGAACCCTTGGGTGTCAGGAGTAAGTGGCAGCCTCATCTTTTACAGTTACTTTATTTGCAGAGGTTTAATTGAGGCTCCTGCTTGGGCAGTGGGCTGGGCAGGCTCTCTGACTTCCGGAGCGTGAACCTACTAATAGCTGGGCTTCTGCAGAGCCCCATCTCCACTGCGTTCCTGCTCTTGTTTAGTTATTACATTTGGTCTCTAGTGACTGCGGAGCTGACAGCTGGTAAAGATTTGCATATGGCACAAAGTGAAGTGAGTGCATTTTAATGTCTAATCTGTGCAAAGCTGAAATTTGGGTTCCAACAGCCTTGCTTTGCCTTGTCGTTGCTGGCACATCTGCTTCACGCATTAGCCTTTGATTTCTCAAAGTTTATTTTCCCTGCATTTCAGCAGGACCAACAATTAGGGCAGGTCTTTGCAATCTTGTGTAAATGCTTTAGCACTACAGCATGCAGCAAGCACTCTGCCGAGCCATTGAGGAACATCCCTTGCATTTGCAGCGTGCTGGAGACAGACAGATGGGTGGGACAGGGCTGGGCTGGCCAAGACCTGTCCCATCGGGTTCCTTCCGGCACCACCGTGATAGACCGAGCTTGACTCGCTCTTTCCTCCTGATCCGCACTGAAGTTCTTGGCATCATTCAGATATCAGCTAACCAACTCCTGGGGATGCGGCTCCTCCTCTGAGTGCCTTTTCAGTCTGGGGTGGTGAGAGGACAGACAGACAAAGCTGAGTCAGAATTTATCTGGTGCTGAGAGCCCTGCGGCAGCCCCCATACCCCATGTGCTCGGGAAGCAGAAGTGGGGAATGGGTTTGATAGGAGCGCAGTACTCTCGGGTTGGTGTAACAAGCTGGAATTGCAAACAGTGATGAGAAGAGAGGCGAGCGCAGTGCAGTTGTCTTGATGGGAGGTCTGACCTTTCCAAGCTTGAAAGTCAGGACTGAGAAAGCAAAATCCTAGCATTCTGGCAAATAGTGTGAGTTGTCCTCCAGACCATCTGGAAGCGAGTTTGGGGTTAGGGTTTTTTTCCCCTTTTTTTCTTTTTTCTTTTTCTTTAAAGAGTTTATTTAGCAGGCAGGACATCTAGGGACTGGGTAAGGGATCAGGCAGGGAAGGCAGCGGGCCTGCAGCCCATGCGCACAAGCCATTTGCAAAAGCTGTGATGCTCCTGAACAACCTCTTGCGTTGACCTCCCCAGAGAGAGGTACCGAGGGTCTCCTGCCCTGCTCCTCAGTGTCACAGGGTCTGGAGGGATCTCTGTCCTATCCCGGCCATGCTCGTACCCTGCAGGATGCCACCCAGCCCCCCAGTTTGCCTTTTGCTGACTGAGGAGCCAGACCTTCATCAAAAAGTCTCCATTGCTCAGTGCTCCCCAAGAGACTCAGGGTTGGAGCCCAACATGTTGGGGGACATGTGCGTTGGCATCGCCAGGGAGCTGTACAATGGGGCACCTTGTTTGCAAGAGAGAGAGCAAGGTCCAGCAGAGATTGGGCTGTGCCACCCATCTCCATCGTGTGTGCCTCCTCTATTGGGCTGTGCCCCTGTCTCTGTCATGCGTGCCTCCTCTGTGCTGGCATTCGTCAGCGCTGGTGCTTGGAGGATCCCAGGGTAAATAAGGCTCTTGGCAAAGGCAGTGGCTCGTTCGAAGAAATTGATTCGATTAAATTGGGCTGGGGGGGGAGGCACAATATGTGCATGGAAGGCAGTGGCCGAGGGCCGTAAATCCTGGTGGCTGCAGCAGGCCCCATGCTTTCTGTCTTCCCCCTTTCTTGGATGTCAGCCCCCTATTTTTGCAGCTCCTTCCTTCGTCCTTCCTTCTGCTCTTCTTCACAAGGAGATGAGGCTGGCAGGGCAAGGGTTGCAGAGCAAGGGAGCCCATCAATTGCTGCTGGGTTCTATGCGAAGCCATGTGGGGCTGCGCGTCCCCACCGTGGGCACCACTGTGACTGCAGAGGACCAGTGCATGGAGCTGGTCCTTCTCAGAGCTCTTGGCCTCATTAGAAACACTAATTTACTGGGGTGGGTAATTTGCTTCCTGGTGTTGCTGCTGCATGGAGCCGGGTTGAGCTCGGCTGTGTGTGAATGCAGATTCCCTGCCATGTTCTGGGCAGCCACGGCTGCGGATGGGTTACCCACTCTGCTGCAACTGAGCAAAACCACACAGACAGCTCCTGGGTTAATGAGATTAAACATATCCAGCGGAACATCTCTGTTTGTCTGGAGTGTGCTTCCTGTCCAGGCGCTGGTTAAATCTGTGCTTGAAGTCGCGAGGCTTTGCAAATCCAGCTCTCCGTGTGCACCTGTTCTAGGTTTGGGTCCAAAGTGGGGTTGAAATTAGCCCCTTGGGCTCGTCAAAGCTGGTGCCGGGAGCTGGGCTGATCCCCCAGACCTGGGGGTGCGGGTTGTAATGCTGCTGGTAGCTCCCTGAGCTTGTTTGGCAGCTGAATAGGAGGAGTGGTGGGGGCTGAAATGAGCATGGCAGGGAAGAAAACCCCACGGTCTAACGCAAGCAAGCGAAATCTCATTTCCTCCTTGAATTTCAGAGGGCTGAGCACTGAACAAACAATTATTTCCCCATGATGTTGCTGGGTAGATCTATAATTCCTGAGTGATGGGGGACCAGCACTCTGAAAGTGAGCTGCTGGCTGATGGATAACCGGGGTGACGGCAGGGAATGATGATCTGCTGGTGCAGAGCTCTCCCACCGCATGGTAAATCAGCGCAGCAGGGAGACACCTTCTCGGGGCTGCAGAGATGCCCCCATCCTTTGGTCCTGGCCCCCCGTCATGGCTTGCTGAGCCTTGGGGGTGTGGGGCTGAGGTCTGGCAAGGAGGAAAATAGTGATGGGTGGAAGGAGCAAACGACTCCGCGTGGTGTTTCCATCCTCCCTGCCCAACCCCTGGGTGCACTGAGTTTTATGTACTGTAAAATGTGTTGTGTTATTGGAAGCGGCATTTTGGCTGGAGCTTGTACAAGGGAGCACTGCTACATATAAATGAAAGGCAATTGTTATTTCTTTCAAGCATAGCTTTAATTTTCCTCTAATCCCATGGCACAGGAATTCAAATCCCATCCTTTTTGAAGGGAAAGGAGATGCTGTTTCCCCTGTCTCTTGCAGCAGCCGGTTTGTACACTGGAGGTAAACGGAGTGCTTCACATGCAGCTGCTGATGCTGGGCAGGAGCCCTTAGCTTATAGGGGATGGCTCCAGCTCCTGCCCAGAGCCAGCACCAGCCTGATTAGGTGCACAAAGGTGATTAAGGGAGTGGAATATCTTCCTTATGAGGACAGGCTGAGGGAGCTGGGTCTCTTTAGCCTAGAGAAGAGGAGACTGAGGGGTGACCTCATCAATGTCTATAAATATGTAAAGGGGGACATATCAGGAGGACATCAGGAGGACAGATCCAGGCTCTTCTCAGTGATGGCCAGTGAAAGGACAAGGGGCAATGGGTGCAAGATGGAACATAGGAGGTTCCATGTAAACATAAGGAGAAACGTTTTCTCTGTGAGGGTGACGGAGCCCTGGAACAGACTAACCAGAGAGGTTGTGGAGCCTCCTTCTCTGGAGACATTCAAACCCGCCTGGATGGGTTCCAGTGTGATCTAATCTAGGTGACCCTAGTCTGGCAGGGGGGTTGGACTGGATGATCCAGAGGTCCCTTCCAACCCCTAACATTCTGTGATTCTATGATTCCATTCTCATCCCCAAGGAAAATCGGCAAAAGGCCCACAGCTAGCCCTTTCCTGGTACTCCAGCCATGTTGAAGTCAGTCCTCTGCCTAATTCACTTGTAAATATTACTGCGGGCAGGGGGTTGTCTTTTTTTTCCTCTTTCCAGGCCACAATCACTGCGTCAGGCAGTAAGTGGAAGGAGAAACGCATTATGCAAACCACGAGGGAAAAGCATCTGTTTCCCTCTCTCCTGCTCTCAGCACAACCTGCTGCCTAAATGGAACAAAGATGCAGCTCTGCAAAGTACCTCTTCGTGCTGGGGAAGAGAGAGAAGCCCTTCAAGGTGCTGCTGTTGAAGCTTCTTCGTGGCTAGGGCATAAAATGCGTTTGGAACCATGGCAGAGGGTGGGGAACACACCCTCAGTGTTAGCAGGAGGGAGGGATGCTCACTGGGTGCACAGGGCAGGACCAGCCTGATATCCCCCGGGAGGTGCATCAGCCGTAGCACAAGTGTTTGGCGGTTGCATTCCAGTGGGAATCGGGGAGATGTCCCTGTGTCAGCTGAGCTACCTGTGCCTGACAGTGCTGGAGAAGAGAGCTGGGGTCCCCTGGGTGCTGCCAGCCCATGCGGAGCATCCCTCACTGCTGCCCCTGCGTGCGGTTTTCATTGGGGAGCCGCTACAGACGAATTTGGCAGGGCTGGGGCTGTCCCTGGAGCCTGAGGCTGGGGAAACATGGTTCAGTGCTGTAGTGTCTGGTTAAAATGACTTTGTGGGGCAGAGAGGGGCACTGGCAGTGACACCATCCGTGGGGCTGGCTGTGCTGGGGGCAGACGGGGATCCAGCGTGGCCTCGCACCGCACTGCCCTCCGGCCCCCTCCCCATTTCAGTTTTCATTTTCCCGACAAAGCCCTGAGCTCAGGCAGCCCTTGGTTTCTGGAGTCCTTAGAGAAGCTGTGGTATTTCTTGTTTTTAAGCTTAAAATAGCCTGGAACGGTCTCTTCATGTTTCCTGGAGTCTGCTTCTCTTTCCAAGCCTGAGCTAGAGCCACCACATCACAAGCCGGAATGAAAAGCCGGTGCGAGCCCTGGGTTGAGGTTCGTGTGTATCTTACAGGCCCACAGAAGCTGATGCAGGAGCCGTTATCCCGATAAGCATCATTTTGGATCACAATAGAAACCACATCAGATACAGGTTCTCGGTGAGACTCATTTCATGGTGGTTATTAAAGGCTGAAGTGAACTGCTCAGGAATGGGCCCATCAGTCAACAGAGAAAGCGGAGGATCAGATGAAATGAAACATGTTTTGGGGCTCTGAAAACTCTCTTTAGAAAGAGCTTAGCATTATTATTATTATTATTATTATTATTGTTACTATTATTCTCAATCTAATGTCTTCTGCCTAAGTAATGCCAGGGAAGTGTCTTGAATAGCTTCCTAAATTGCGAGGGTCCCAACGGCATTAGCGTTGGGGAGGAATTGGATTAACACTTATGAAAAATAAATTACAGGCTGAGTGCTTGTTAGATGATTTTGAATTAATTTATTGATCTGAGGCGGGAGTGTTAGAAAATATGAAGGGGGGGAAAAAGAACTGACAGCACTTTATCCCCAAATGCCTGTGATTCTTTCACTGAATAAACAAGGGGATTGAGCAGCAGTTTTCTGGAGATCCCTTTGATTTTAGGAGCTCGTTAAGCTGTGTGCAGGGGCTCAGGGCTCCCACGGAACTATCCGGGCGAGTGGAGAAGCCCAAGGGACTTCCCTGGCTTTGGCAGCCTGCGATGGCCCCAGGAAAGAGCAGGATGCTGCGGGATGGCGTACCCTGATCCATCATGCACAGCGAGAAATCTCCCTCCTGAGGATGCCATAATCTTCTGGGAACTGGGTGGCAGAGGTAGAGCCAGGCTCTTCTCGGAGGCAGAAGGTGAAAGGCAGATGGTGGGAGGGGATGCTCCACTAGGCACAAGGGAAGGAAGGGGGCCAGAGTGGTGTCTGGGATCTCTGTCCTTGGAGATGCTCCAAGCTCACCCAGAAAAGGTCCTGTGCTGCCTGATGTACCAGGAGGATGGGCCGGGGCTTGCACTTGGTGATCTTTAAGGTCCTTTCCAACCTCAGTTAATTAGTGAAAATAACCCCAGTTACCAGCATGCTTCTACCCAGCTTGAGCTCCAGCTTACCCATCCTCGTTGACCACGGCAGCCAGCCAGCAGGCAGGAGCAAGCGCTGGAGTACGAGCCTGCGAACCATCAGCGCCCTTGGGCAAGGTTGGTGTGAACAGCGGCAATTTTGGGGTGATTTTGTTTTCATTTATTTCTGGAAACTCTATGACAGGCATTTGCCAGTCAGTGGGATCTCCTTTCCTATTGCTGCTTCTTGGTCTGAGCAATGCCCTCTTCTGAGGCGCTCTCTGACCCTCGTGGGCCTGCTACAGCAAAAATAAGTTTCAGTGAAAGCTGGAAACTTGGCAAACTTCTGCGGTATAAAGAGAAGCACTGGTGTTTCTTTTTAAGGCCTGGAAGCAAATAATATACCAGGAACTGACAGTCCATTAAAAACAAAGATAACGGAGTCTCTGGGTGCCTTGCTGCTGGCAGTCGTCTGGCTTCCCATATTTACGTGATAACGTGATGGCTTGTGCAGCAGGCACCAATATCTAAAAATAACCCCGGGAGCTGTTCCTTCGGGCTCTGGGTTAATCTGGTTTGGGGGGAAATGGGGTCGTAGTGAAGCTCGGGAAATCACACCGCTGTTTGGTTTTTTTTAACATAGAGTAGGATTTGCTGTACCGCCCCTTACAAACGAAGGGCGGCTCTTAATGGAGTATGTATCACCAGGAGCATGGTGTGCTTTTTCCACACGAGTCAGTGTGCGTCCCACCATGCTGATCTTACTGGTATTACTGGTCCTGCTTTTGGCAAGGTTTCAGTTCCAATGTGCTTGTTTGGGGCTCCCAGCCCTGGGGTTGGCGTGATCCCTCTTGCCATGGCATCACTTGGATCAGGTCAGTGGTGCCCACCCAGCTCCAGCTCTTTCCTACTGGTTTGTACTGGCAGCAGCGGGATAGGGTTGCCGGGGGTGGCTGTGCCTTTTGCCAGTGATTGGGGTGTTGGTGGTTGGACGCTGCTCCAAGCTGTGGGTGGGCATCACTCTGCGCCAGCTGGCACGAGCCGAGTCCCTGGGGCACACGGGGACCCTTGGTGTCTGGGTCTGCCAGGATGAGTGCAGGATCCTCCGTGGACCAAATCCTGCTCATACACATCAATTAATTTGTTAATTCTGCGTGCGGACACCTTAGTCTTAAAAAATAAAGTAGGTGAAGTTTTCACTCTGAACTGGGTCAAAAGCCTTTTTTTCCCCTTTTTGGGGGGGTAATTTTTCTCCCCTCTCCCCCCCCAGCTTTCCTTCCTGAAGGCAGGTTTGGACGTTGTTCGGCAGCTGGCAGCTCGGCAGTGGGGATCTCATACTCTTCCTCGGCAGCGGGTGTAAATCCTCCTGAAGGAAGGGGAAAGAGAAACACGCTGCTGCTGAGCTGCTGCCATAAATCCCAGGGAAGCAGAGGTTTGCCAGGAGCTCTCCCACGGCAAGCATTGCTGCCGGGGTCCTTCCCGGGATGGAACCTGGGTGTGAGCAAGAGGGGAAGGCCTGAAGGAGATGTTCCAGATTAAAGGATTTGCAAACGTCTAATGAAACAAGAGCCTCCAGGCTTCCATTAATTAACAAATTAGCTCATAAAGAGTCTCCCTAATTTGTCGAATATAAAGCTGCCCTATTAATTAAACAAGAGCACAGATTTTAATTTGCCTGGCAAAACCACACGTTTAATTGATAAACGACTTGTTTAAATGGTTCTTGGTGAAAGTTTCCAGGAGCAGCGATGGGGAACGAGTGAGGCACCAGTGCCGGGCTCTGCCGAGCGAGCAGCATCCGTGCCCGGAGCTCGAGCCACCGGCTCTGCACCCTGCTGTGCCACTCCCCCCGGCATCGCTGGGGCTTGGGGACCACCGCCTGATTATCCCAACCTCTCTCCTCCTGCTGCCAGCCTGCCCTCCTCTCTGACAGTGCTTAATTAACCCATCTGCTAATTGGGTCTGGTTGCATCCAACTGCTTGTTCCTCTTCTAAATCCCCTTAGCTCACTGTTTTCCATGGCTGGCAAATTATTCAGCAGGAGCTCTGCATCGGCTGCTCACCAGGGCTTCGCTGGGGTGGGGGAGATGGGCACTGTGGATGCAGTGGTACATATGGCTAAAGCACCGGAGGATGGAATGCCCAGGGAAATGCTTTACCTCTCCTTGGGGATTACAGCCCAGTCCTTTCTCCTTGAAGGCAGCTTCAGAAGACCTGCGCCTGCCCATGCTCCCCGACAGTGATAAAAGCAGCTCAGCCGTCGCTCGGCCCCGCGGCCGGAATTTCTTCCTCCCCTTGAAGGACGGGGGAATAAATCAGAGGTCGCCTGACATTTGGATGATCTCTGCATGGGATTAATTGCTCGCATGACATCTCCCCAGCCAGATGTGCCAGGGAAGCAGCATTGAGCCAGCGTACCCTGGGCTCCCCTTTACCAAGCTTTATTCTTTTTTTAATTATTATTATTTCCCCCCCAAAAAAAAACCCTCAAGAAAAGCCTTAACAGGAGAATGGGTGAATTATGCGGAGCCCTGCCCGAGTTTTCAATTTAGCTCTATTGATTTATAAGGTCTTTTCAATTACTGAATCCTTCTTGGTGGCGGCACGCAGAGCAGCTGTACGTGAGCTCCATACTCCACAGGGCCAGGTGAGGGACCTTCCGTGCCTGCTCCGGGCTGACCAAGGCATGGATAATGAGGGTTTCCTCTGCAACATTTAGTAAATAAAAATCATTAGCACAAGAACTTGTGCTATATGAAGGACGGAAGCAGGAAGTCTGGGAATTAGCATGGACATAATATACAGAGCAATTGGAATCTGGGAGAAGGCAATTGGAAATCTTATTAAACTGTCTTCTTTTTTTACTGTGTGGGCACAGTTGGGTGAGTTTTGAGGGAGCTGGAGATTTAAAAACTGTGTGGACAAGAAGAAGTGACCTTCCCCTCGATGCTGGGCTTGGGCTGTCCCCGCTGCCTCGAGGGTCTCGGGTGGGAGCTGCCAGCTGGAGAGGGCACCAGGAGTCAGGAGCCTGAAAAGCTCCAAAATCCACCCAAAACCAGAGCAGCCTGATCGTTTTGCTTCCTCTTCCTAGTGAGCACTGGAGTATTAATAACCTTTTGGTGTAAAATGACTGCATTTTAAAAATGTCATCATGTCTCTATGTCATGGGACATAAAGCAGAAACAAAGCTAATTAAATTACTGGGAATTAAATTGCTGGCCCCTCCAGCAAAGCTGGGGAGAGACAGTTGATCCCTTCAGCTTTGTGAGGGATCCGAATTATTCAGCTCTTCTCAGTGTCATGTGGCCAGGGGGGGAGGTTGGTCCCCAGCCTGGCTCCCGCTCTGCAGCATTGCTGTTGCTGCCCCTGCTTTCCCCATCCCAGGGCTGGTTATTTCGAAATAACCTTTGTGTCCCTTTGATGTGGTTTGTTCCTAAAATCCCAGCAGCACTTTGCTGAGGATTTCCTGCTGTTTTGGGAGAGGAGAGGAGTGGAGTGGGACGAACGCAGCCCAGACACGTGGGACACACGCCAGTGCCTTTCCAGGCCCCTTTGTCATCAATGTCAGTGGCGTCAGGACAGTCGTTGGTTGAGGCAGATGAGAAATGTCACCACAACCATGGCACGTCATGCATTGGTCATAGAATCATAGAATCATGGAATGGTCTGGGTTGAAAGGGACCCCAAGGATCACAGTGTTCCAAGCCCCTGCCATGGGCAGGGCCACCAACCTCCAGGCCTGGATCTACACAAGGTTGCCCAGGGCCCCATCCAACCTGGCCTTGCTTGGATGCCAGGGCTGTCTGGAGAGGTGAGGGTGGTTAGAACGAGTCTGCTCTCTGTTTGCTGACCCTGACATGGGACCAGACCTTCCTGCCCAGCCTCCTCCTTCCCCGGGCATTTGAGAGCCAGAAGGGACATGGCCAGTGCCTCCCTGCATTTCCCTGGGGCTCACTGCCATGGCTGCTTGCTCGTCCCCACAGTCACAGGGTGATGGGGTGACACATAGGACTCACCTCCCAGGTCTGGCCAGCTCTGCTGACCCCGTCCCGCGTGCTCTGGGGTGGAACTTTNGCGTGCTCTGGGGTGGAACTTTAACTCCCCCCCCCCGCCCCAACCCTACCAAGAGTGCCAGGGGTACCTGGTACGGACCCTTCGTGCTGCGCAGCTCAGCCTGGAGGAGCCTGGCCGGGGCCGAGTGGTCTGTGGGGCAGCAGGGAGGGTCCGTGTTCCTTTTCAAAGCCAGGGTGCTCTGGTATTGATGCTGGTCATTGTGTCTGGAGAAGGGCTGGGCCAGCCTCCCTGGTAGGGCTGGCAGAAAGCAGCTTCTCACACCCCACCAGGAGCAGGTCCATGGCCTCCACCAGCAGATCTACAAGAATCTCAGCACTATCCCGGCTGTGCGTGATGCCAGTGCTTTCAGCCACTCCAGACCCACCCTGTACTGAAGGCTCTGCAGCAAGGAGCGGGGTTGTTAATCTGCTGACAGGTTATTCCCCGCAAAATGGAAATTAGGGCATTAATTCATACAGTCAGAGAGTCTTTAAGGTAGGAAAAGACCTCCAAGGACATCAGGTCCAACCATCAACCCAACACCACCATGCCCACTAAACACATCCCAAAGTGCCACGTCTGCACGTGTTTTGAACCCGCCACAGGGCTGGTGACTCCACCACCTCCCCGGGCAGCCTGATGCAGCACCTCGCCACTCTTTCCATGAAGAATTTTTTCCTGATCTCTAATCTAAACCTCCCCTGGCACAACCTGAGCCCATTTCCTCTCGCCCTCTGTCCCCACTGCAGGGCTGGTACCCTCACCCCAATCACAGTCCACCCCGCCACCCCGCTGCCGGGAGGTGAGGATGGAGCCACCCCCAAGTCACCTTCTCCAGCTGAAACATCAGGTCCCCCTTCACTTGGTACTGCTCCCTCCCTGGGGACCCACAGCTGTAGCAAATAAAGAGCAGTTCTGCATGATAAGCGCTCTGGAGACCTGGGCTGAGTGGCTGATAGGCCCTGTGCTCGCCAGGGTAGGGGGGTGGTGTCTTGGTGAGGTGCCCAAGGCCACCTGGTCTGCTGGGGGCAGCACCAGTGTGACAGTGCTGCGTTGCCAGATTCAGTCCCTGAGGGCTCCTGGATGGATCTCAGGTGGGTGTTTGGGTTATGCAATGCCATTTCTTTCCATGGCAGGGTGGGAAGGAGCCGTGCTGTCCTCTCCCTTACCTGAAAAGGAGATTTCCAGCCATAGATATGTTTTATATTGGTGCAATAGATCTGCAGTGTGGCTGTAGGATTGGCCCCTGCTCAGCACCCAGTGTGCAAGGGCTGGGACAATGGGTGCGGGGACACCCCACTGCCACCCATCCATCCATCCGTGCTCCACACTTTCTCTGGGCATGCTGAGGGGGCCTCATCCTCCCTGGAGAGGTGCCCCAGCCCTGGGAGGGTGCCCTTTCCTTGTCCATACACCCCTCCCGACCCATGTTTTCAGGCATCCTGAGCAATGGGGTTACATGTTCCATGGTTTCTGCCCCAGTTAATAATGGAGACAGGAAATGCAGCTCATGAATTATTCAGCGCTGTGGTTTAATACCTATTACTCCAAGGGTTCAGGTTGGAGCCCTTTCTGCCAAGGTAAAAAGAAAAATAATAAAATGGAAGTAATTTAAATGGACAGTTTATGCTGTTGCTGTTCCAGCAGCTATCACCAGCCCCGCTGCGGTATGGATTATTTATGAGATTTCATTAATATGCAAATCCGCACCACTTGATTGGCTCTCCTGGCGTGTTTCCAAGGACCTTATAAATTATCTAAGTGCCTGGCTGCTGTGGCTGGAGGGAGTGGGAGCCTGTGGGGGGCTGGCAGCAGGGCCTGATCCAGTGTGGTGGGGCCAGTGGCCACCCCAGCATGGTGTAACCACAGTGGGAACCCCGCGGGGGGCTGGGGATGACACTGGTTCCCGCTTGGCCCCGCTCTGCTCCAGTACCAAATCATATCACTCCGGTGCCCCTGATGCCAAGCTGTCAGTCACGTGCAGGAGTTTATAGAGACTTTATGTGGCTTGGGCTGGGCAGGATTGAGGTTTTCTGCAGGATACAGGTTAATAATTGCCTGCCTCTGAGATGGAGTTAGCAGTGAGCGGTTGGCTGTTGGACGCCAAGCTGGGTTGTTTTCCCTTCGGATTGCTCTCTTACACGGAGACAAATCCCTCTTGGGGGTGGGCAGGATGGATGGAAGAATGGATGGATGCTTGGATGGATGCTTGAATGGATGTTTGGATGAGTGGATGCTTGGATGAGTGGATGGATAGATGGATGGATGCTTGGATGGGTGGATGGATGGATGCTTGGATGGGTGGATGCTTGGATGGGTGGATGGATGGATGGACAGATGGACAGACAGACAGATGGAGTGAGGGAAAGAGGGACGGGTGGACAGACAGGCAACACTGGGTGAGTCTGAGTGGGTTTGGTTTGGAGTGGTCCAGAGGGACACCAGTCTTGGAGCCATCTGGACAGACAGACAAGTGATGCCAAAGTGCTCCAGCTAGGAGCAGACACTGCCAGACCCAGGAATGGTGACGGTGCTCACATGCTTCCTCTTCCTCTCCCTAAGTCTCCTTGACAGTAGATGGTGGTGTTGGTTTCCAGGCTGTGGTTTCCACTGGGATGGAGTTGACTGCACCTGGCTGGAGCTGTGGCAAATGTCTCCTGGAACTTTGAAGATACGAGTCGTAACGAGGCGGCGATTTATGGCTGCCATCGGGAGAGGCGAGGGGCTGTGCTACCCCCAAACTCCCCCCCGGGTTAGATTAGGCTGTCTGCAAGGAAACTTAATTGATTCTTTAGGTTAAAGCCTTTTCATCTGCACAAACAAGCCGGAGCATTAATTCCGTATAATGTGACACGGAACATTTGAGTGCAGCTCTGCAGCGCAGCTCACCCTCCCCGGGCTCCCTTTTGGGCTCGGATTTGTTTTCTTTCCAAGGCAAACTCTGGATCTGGCTTCCCTTGACAGCACTAATTAATCCCTTTCAATAAATCTAAACATTTATTTATATTTTTTAAAAAATAATTTTCAGAGAAGGGTGCGTTTTGGGAGCAGGCTTCTGTCCGTCGGGCTGGTCCTGGGGGTGGGGGATTGCATCCGGCATGGAGCTGAGCTTTGGACATCGGGATGCTCAAGCTGCATCCAGCTGTGGGAAGAAGCCATGGGGGGGACCCCAGGGAGGGTGCAGGTATCCCTCACTCCCCTGGCACCGTCAAATGACTCTCTCATCACTCCAGAAATAGTCCCACCGCTGGCACCAGCTCAGGAATTTGTATCAGAGAGGGGAGGGCATAGCCTCAGGGACCTGCACCCAAACGAAATAAGACCGAAAATGGCATCGGCTCGCTCAGAGCCTGCAGCCAGAGCAGTACAGGACCTGGCAGGGATGCTGAGCCTTCCATGGGGACCGTTGTGCCACTGAATGAAGAGCGGGGACCCCAGTGAGGGCAGGAATGCTGACACTGGGCTGCATCCTCCCACCCTCCAAAGTCTGGCTGAGTTTTGCCAGGTGACAAATGCCCAAGTTTTTCCTGTTGTCCCAACCCAGAGCTGTTGTTTGTCAGGGTTTTGGGGTTTTTTTTATAATTTTGGAGATGCAATCGCAAGCAGACCTGGCCCGAAGTGGTTTCCCACAAAAGCTCTCACATTAGAAAAAATAATAAATCCACTCTGAGTCAGAGAAAAAGGGACAAGTGCTGTGTTTTCTGCAGGAAAGGGTTCCAGTGCTCAGATGAAAAACCTCAGTCTGGACAAAATTATCATTTTGGGGTAAATTGGGAGTGCAGAGCCAGGGAAAAACTGGGCTGATGTCAAAGCTGCCTGGCCACCAACCTGATTTAAGGCTAACAAAAGCACACAGACATGGCCAGCTCCGTGGGGAGCTGTCGAGATGCTCCCTCCTGCGAATGCAGAAGAGCTGGGGGAGAAAAATCCTTAAAATCAGGTAAAGACCATGAAATGAAGGTGCAGCACTGCACGTGGGCATTCAACTTTCTGTTTCCGAACCACCTTCCAGGAGGGGAAGGGCATGGAGGAGTTTGCCACGTGCAAAGAGGAAACCTGTTTGGGAGTGTGAATCCCAAAGGATTTGTTCTCGCGCTTGGTCTCTGAATATTTATGGGAAAATGCTCGTTTGGGCTTTTTTTCCCCAGATTTATAAGCGATGTCCTGAGGTGAAAAAATGTAATTTTATATTCACCATTAATCTTGTACAGCAAAACACGTGGAGAGGATCCTGCAGGGAATTCCAATTAATTGATGGAGGCAGTAGGAACTGGTACGCAACTCCCAGAAAGGCACTGAAACCGTTGTCGTTTTAATCCCAAACTCTGTGGCCTTGTTTCGTGGCCCCCCACCACATCCGTATGGGAGGATGGGCTTGCCAGGACCAGTGGTGCCTGGTGCCTCTCCTTCCTTGGTGAGGAAGGAAATAGCATCATTTTGCCCTTTGTTAATGAAATCCAGCTGGGACCAGCCTCGTTCCTGGAGTTTCTTCATCCTACTCATGCTGTAAATAAACAAACAAACAAACAAATAAATAAATAACTATCTCATAAATCTCTCCCAGAGAGGGAGTTAAAGGAACATCAATTTTTTAAAAAAAAGGGTGTCGTGAAGGTGTTCATGTTTTCAAACTGAAGCCTCATCCTGCACATGGGTGCGGTGGATGGAGATCTCCTGTCCTGCTGTCCATGATGATCCCAGGACTGGGAGGGGAGCTTGGGGAGGCTCCCCAGGGAAACCTGTTGTATATTTTTGAGCCCTGGGATAGCAGAACAGTCCCCAGATATCAGTGGTGGGATCTGGGATTGTGTCTTCCATCTCCTTGCCAAAGGGCTGTTGGACACGTCACCAGTGGGGGCTGATTTTGGGAGAGCAGCTGGTCGGGGTGGATGCTGAAGGAAGATTTCCTCCTGTGACAGCTGAAGCCATCTCTGGCACGGGGGAGAGGTGCCCCCACGCAGGGCTCAGTGGGAAGCCCCCATGGACCCCCCCATCCGGGGCCACCAGCATGTCCCTGCCATTGCTGTCTGTGGGGCAGCCCCGGTAACGGATGAGGCGGGAGGGAAAAGCAAAACCCAGACTGTTCCCATGGTTTTGTGATGAATTAAAGCTGCGGGAGAGGGAAATGCAGACTAAAGCTCTGCAGATGCTCAGTGTGGACACACCAAACCCTCAGCTCTGTCCCGGGGGGGACAGATGAGGTGAGCCTGGCTTGTGCTCAGGATGACGTGTTCCTGCTCCTCACCAGACTAATTGCTTCCTTGGCAGATGTTGGAGGGCCGCGGGTGTGACCTGGGGCTGGGTCACCCACACCCTGGGTGGGGGAAGAGCTGCCAGTGGCAGGGATCCCAGGGCAGGGTGCCCTGTGATGTCTCATCTCGGCTTCGTTATCCCCTAATTCCCACTGAAGATTATCTAGTGCCCTAATGAGCCCCGAGGATTGGGGGGGGAGGGGGAAGATGAGGCACTCTGTGTACCCTCGCTGTGCCTTGCCCCTCTCCCTTTGCAAAGCAAATTGTTATCCCCCCTCAGGTTTTAATGCTCCAAGTAATTTAAATTTTTTTTTTTTTTTTTGGTGGAAAGATGTAAGGAACCCTTGGGCTCGCCCCCTCCCTTGGGCCTGGGCAGAGGCAGGGTGGGGAAGGGGTGAGGCTGGTTGATGGATCCTGCCAGTCAGCATCCTGCTCATCCCAAACATCCCTTGCTGTCTTGGGGACCAAAAGCGGCTCCTGGTGAGTAGAGACAGATCCCAGAGAGCTGCCAGATCCAGACATCCCAAGCACCGGTGCTCCGGGAATCCCCAACCCTGAGACCTCAGCTGGGATTTGATGCTCGGAACTTCACCTGCTTGTAAACCCATGGCCGGGTGATGTCCTGCCTGTCCCCTGCCTGGGGCTGGAAGGCAAGAAACGAGCGACCTGGTGATGCTGGGAAGGATGTGGTTTGGGGCTGAAGCAGCAAACCTCTCAGCCTGCCGCCGGTGCAGGGATGCTCTCGTCTGACTAGCCCTGTGCTGCCTGTCCCAGGAGTGGGATGGGCTGGGACACGGTGTCTCCTGTATCTAGCAGCACACTTTAGAGCCTTGGGCTGCAGTGGACTTTGGCACCACCGTCCTGGCGCAGACCTGGCTGCACCAGGTCCTGCCAGATTCCCATGCCACGTTGCTATCTATAAGCCCCGAGTTGCACAAGGTTGGGGCTGGGTGGATTTGTTTGTCCCACGATTGTATCAAATCATGGACCCAGGGAAAGGAAGAGCAGGCATCCTGTCTGTGGGCTTTTTATTTGCACAATGAGTTTTCCTTTCCACTTGGATGGCGAGGTGGTAATGGGATCCGTAGCTCATTACCGCAGCGGGTTGTGAAGGCGAGAACGGGAGGGGTGAGCTCCCCACAGCCCACCTGTGGGAAAGGCTTATCCATGGGGATAAATCCCAGCTCTGAAGCAGGGCAGGGCTGGGAGCCGGGAGGTGCGGAGGGAGTGCGGTGCTGTGTCCCCATGAATGACCCCAGCTCCCTTTCCAGCCGGTTTGTGTGATTTTTCCCCATGGCTCTGCCCCCAGGGTGAGGGAAAATGCCACGGAGCGATGGGAGAACACTTCCCCAGAGAGGGAAAGGCTTCACGCAATTTCTTCCACGTTAAGCGTGACATCTGCTTTGGGATGACTCAGATGGGTTCCCACTGCCGGCACCCACGCTGCCTGCCTTGGACCTGCTGGGATCCATGCTTTCACCGGGGTGGGGAGAGGGGGGAACACAATAAGCCTAAACCAGTTGGTTCCAGCACCTCTGAGTTTAGAGCCAGGATTGCTTTGATCCAGGAGGGTGGCACTGGGTGTGGGTGGCACTGGGCACACTTGCCAGGGATGTGATGGATGCCAAAGACCCCGCTGGTGCCTAGCGCTGCCACAGGAGCTGCCAGCCCCATGGTGAGCCGTTCCCCACAGTGGCTGTCATGGTGTTTCTGTGTGGTTGCTGACCCTGGGAACAAGGGTGTTTGTCCTCCCGTAGCCTGACGTGCTTTGCAGAGCAGGTGGTGCTGAGTTCCTCCGAGGGAAGCCCCGAAGCAGGAGCATGAGGCGAGCATATAGGGTACAGCTTTTTGTGCCAAGTCAGCATGATTTCGACTTCACCGATTTGCTCAGCATGGGACTGGGGAGGATCCCATATCCTGCCCTCCTGGTGAGAGTGGCAGGTGGCTGGGAAAGGAATTGGTGGCAAAGAGTTGGATTGATCCTGCCCAGGGACATCGCTCAGCTCCTGAGCCAGCTCTGTGGGGGCTGTAAAACTCAGCCTTGCTGGGGAAACTGAGGCTGTGCTGTCTCTGGGCTCAGGACCCCTGGGTGCTGCTGAGTCGGCTGTTACCTCAGCATGGTATTGCTGCCTGGGCTGGGGGCAAGGGGAAGAGCAGCCCTTAGCAAGGCCACGTGCAGGAGGACCCCCAGCGCCCCGCCATGGTTTTTGGGAGCCCCGGGGTCCTGCTGTACTGCCCACCCCATGCATGGGCTGCATGCCACCTGGCACAGCTTGGGCTGAGCATCTCTTTGGGCCTCATCCAGGAGCTGGTCTGCAGGTGTAGTACTCAACTCCCCACCCTGGCTTGGTCTGCAGGGTGATTTGTGGGCTGTCTTTATCAGCCAAGGTTAATTAATTAACCTTAATTAATTAGCCTTAATATATGAGTACCCTTTGTACTGGGGGAGAGCTCTCTACTCTCCCAGTCCCTGTGGCTGGTGGTAAATCCCACTGCAATGCTGGTGTGTCTGAAATGGATGGGTCCTGCCCTGGCTGCATCCCATCAGTGGGAAGATGGGAGTGTTGCCCCCAAACAATGGGAATCCAAACCTTGTGTGAGCTCCTATTCTGCCTGGGCGCAATGCTGGGGCTGGGGTGGCCACAGCTGAGAAGCGTGGGGGCTGTGTGAGGAAGGAAGGGATTTCCTCCGTGCCACATCAAGCGTGGGGTTATCTGAACCTCCTGCTCTGCATGGGTGGGGGCTGCTCTGGAAAACCTCTGGGTTTCCTCCCTGTTTCAGGCTGCGGTCCCCCTATACCCTGTCCCTGCACCCAGCCTTGCCTGTTACCCCTTCCCAGGAGAGCCCAGTAACTCTCACAGTCCCTGATATCCCC
>VZTU01005184.1:367566-400905 GCA_013400835.1 Zapornia atra | reverse complement strand
GGTGGGTTACAGCGGGGTGGGATGTGATGCAGTGGGGTGGGATATAATAGGGTAGAATGGGATGCCGTGAAGTGGGGTGGGATGCACTCTGGACTCCCCCACCTTTCTGTGGCTTTGCCTTTGGAAAGGTGACGACATGAAAGCTGCCGGTCCATGAAGGCAGCAGTCTGGACGGCTCATTACCCAGGGACATGAACAGTCAGCGCTATAACCACCAGTTCTGCTGATACTGTTACTTCCACTGGATCATCAACTTTAATTCATCCTTTTGACTACCAAGGTTTTGCTGGGGCAAGGCCTCCTTCCAGCTCAAACTAATTCACCAGCTTTGCACTAGAACCTTATTTATTCTGGCTGCTTATCTTCTCCTGGAGCTCAACAAGGGGGTGGGGGGAGCAGGCAATGGGGCTTTGATTTAAACCCCCGACCGGGGACTTTGCAGTGGTGGGAGCAGCAGCAATTGCAGGAAGGAACAGGAGGAACAGGGAGGAACAATAGGTTACAACACAAACACCACGGGGATTTCAAAGCAGGGCTGGGGGCAAGGGTGATGCTCAGGGTGACCTTTGAGCTCCCTGAAAACGGGAGGGTCCAGCCTGGATGGGCAGAGCCACATCCTTCCTGCAAGGACGAGGTGAGGAGTGATGCCCTGAACTGGGTGTTGCAAAGACCTCACCCCCTGCTCGCCTTCAGAGCTGAGGCTTTGCTAATTACACTTGGTGGCTGTTCACAGGGGAGTGGCTGAACCCGTTTGCAGCAGGTCTAAGTGGCTGTTGGAGACAAGCTCCTGATCATGGCCATCGATGCTGTTTGTTATCACAATTAACATCTTAAAACACAAGGGGCACCGATTTAATCAGAGAAACACCCAGACAGAGTCCAGGCACCTCACACCTATCTATGGCTTTAGTTATTTATAGCAATGCTGCTGTGGGCTTGATTGTAGGGTCCTTCTGCACCTCTTGTGTGAGGCTGGCTCGCACTGAATGCTTGTACTGCACGTATGGCACAGGATTTATCTACTGGGTTATCCCAAAAGCTTCTAGGTTCATAGCAGGACCCCAGCTTCTCCAGCTCCAAGGCGTGGGGCAGCTCAAGCCTGCTGCAGATGCTGTGCAGGGTTAAATTGCAGCAGCAACTGGGTCTCTGCTTCCTCCCTTAACCCCACATCCGAGGGTTAACAGCCTGGGCTTGACCTCAGTTTTAATATTTACAGCTCAGTCCTTAGACCTGTGTGGAGGGAGCTGCCTTGGTGCTGTGGGACGCTGAACTGCTGCCTCTCCCTGCATCCTGACAGGCTGCGCTCACCAGGGAGGGAAGGTGAGAAGGGGTCACACCGAGCTGGGTCCTGGTGTCAGGGGGGTGTGTGGTCCATGGCGTGCTGGGTTTTCGGTCCAGTTCCCTGGGTGCTCTGGAGAAAACAGAAGGGCTGTAATATTTTGCAGATTGGAAGGTCTCAAAGCTGTTAACGAGCTGTTAATAGGCATCATCCCAGTTTTTCCCTTGGAAGTAGGCAGTAATATACATTTTTTTGCAGGATGAGGCTACAGCCACATCCTGGTGGAGCCGAGGGGCTGAATCACGTCCTGTGGCACGGGGAGCTGATGTCTCTTGGTTTTGGGGGGTGGAAACGCAGTGAGGAGCTGCGGGAAGGAGCATCTTCCTCTGGGACCAGTGGCGGGGGTCCCCGTGGGATCCCCTGTAACCTGCATGCTCTGTCCTTCCTTTCCATGGCCCCTCGTGCCCGCTCATGTTGGGGGCTGGCATCCCTCCTGCTGCTGTGCTCGCTGTGATTAATTCCATGTGTTTGCTCAGCAGAAACACACAGAGAAACATCACAGGCTGGAGAGCCTGGGAAAAACCAGGCTGTAGTTCGTTTACAGACAATGGCGCTTCCCAATTATTCCAGTCACTTGGATGATGTCTATAACTACAGTGACTACACAGATTACATCTACGAGGAGACTGGCAGTGTGTGGACAGACCCATCCCACGACCCAAAGGATGTTGCAAGGATCCTCTCTGTCGTCATCTACACTGTGTCCTGCGTGTTGGGCATCCTGGGGAATGGCCTTGTCATCGCAATAATAACCCTGAAGATGAAGAAGTCAGTCAATGCCATCTGGTTCCTCAACCTGGCCGTCGCTGACTTCCTCTTCAACATCTTCCTGCCCATAAACATCGCTTACACGGCCATGCGGTACAACTGGATCTTCGGGACAGTCATGTGCAAGTTAAACTCCTTCCTCCTCATCCTCAACATGTACACCAGCGTCCTTCTGCTCACCACCATCAGCTTTGATCGTTATGTGTCAGTGGTTTTTCCCGTCTGGTCTCAAAACCATCGGTCAACCAACCTAGCATATCTGGTTTGCTTGATTATCTGGACTATCGGCATCATTATGAGCTGCCCATCTCTTGTCTTCCGAGACACAGCACAAGCCCGCAACTCTGTGGTTTGTTTTAGCAACTTCTCCCTCTCCAGAAATAAGTCTTACCAAGCCCTGGCACTAACAAGGCACCGAACGGTGAACATCACCAGGTTCCTCGCTGGGTACATCCTTCCCATAACCATCATCACTTTCTGCTACATCGCCATCGTCTTCAACTTGCGTCGAAACCGCCTTGCCAAGTCCAAAAAACCCTTCAAGATCATTGTCACCATTATAGTCAGCTTCTTCCTTTGCTGGAGTCCCTATCACCTGCTGAACCTCCTGGAAACAGAGCCCGACATGATCCCACGCTCCGTGTTTGAGATCAGCATCCCCATAACCACAGCACTCGCTGCCTCCAACAGCTGCATGAACCCCGTCCTCTATGTCTTCATGGGCCAGGACTTTAAGAAGTTTAAGGTCACCATCCTTTCCAGACTGGTGAATGCCCTCAGCGAGGAGACAGGCCACTCCAGTATTGTTCACAGGAGCTTCTCCAAGATGTCATCAATGACTGAGAAGGATACGACAGTCCTCTAAACTCAACCTGGATGTCGTCAGGAGGGCCAAGGGCTTCCAATGTTGCCAGTGCCTGCCATTATGATGGTGGTCACCCTTGCAGTGGCCCCTGGTGTGGGATGAGTGTGGTCCAATGCTGTCCTACAGCATGTTCTTCAACTGGTCTTGCTGCCTGGGGGCTGGCAGGCATTGGAGACCACCGCTCTGTGTATGTGGAGAAGACATAACTACCCTTAGTCTTTCTTTGTGGTTGCAAAGATTGCACCGAACTATTTAAGAAAACACTTCAGGGCATTCCTGTCTAATCTATGCATTGCCTGGCCTGGCAGGGGCATCCCTGCCTTTTCCAGAGACATCACGATCTTCCTGGGAGAGTGGGTGGAGGATGTGCCTGGGAAGGCACCTCTGCTGCCAGGCTCCTGAGATGGATAGCTGGGTAGGCACCTGCCATGGATGACCCCTGCCACAGCAAAGCTGGTGACACTCTTCCTACGTCCTATGTATGCGTGTAGCTACCCATGTTAAAGCCCTAAAGTATATCGGTACCAGCACAATATGTTTCTAATTGTGTCGTGAGCACCTTCCACCCAAGGGGCCCTGGGAGGTGTCTTCATAATAGGGGTTTGTTGAACTGGGAGGTCTCATGTGTCTTCTAAGGGATTCAAGCCCAGGACCACCTGCTGGGTTGGGGAGTGGGCTCGTGAACAGGGTCACCAACACAGGGAGCTGGGAGAGGGCACAAAAAAAGAGGGAAAGGTTTGTTGACGTGTCTTTTGGACAGATGCTGCTTTGATGGGCATGTTGCGCATGGTACATTTGTCAAAGCAGTTTGATGGCCATGAGTCCCAGTGGCTCCTTGCGAAGAGCCTGGGTGGCACCAGGGAGCAGGACTGTGGGCTGGGGACCACGGTCCTGTGGGAGGAGGACCTACTGTCCCTTCCTGGACCCAGGTGGGCCCTGGACCCATCAATTGTGGCTCCCTGGTGCGATGGGTCCTATGGGAAGATTTTTTCTTTTCCTGACCAGGCAGCGAGCCTGTTGCTGGCAGGAGGCTTCCATGGCACACAAATCTCTGTGGGGAAGGAGGGGCTGAGCCACTGTCTCGATCCAATTTCATGCACAGTTAATTTGGGAGGTCCTTCACCATTTGGGTTTCTTGCCTGACACCGGTGTCACGCTTATTTATGTGTCAGCTTCTCCGTGTCACCTCCTCCAGCCTCTCGCTCCCAGGCGAGCGAGGAAGGACCAAGTCCTCCGCCTGCACCAGAGCAGGACCAGTCCCTGGAGCTAGGGTCAAGCAGCACCTGATGGCATCAGGGACATTTCTGGGGGTCCATGGGGGTCCCAGACCCTGTGATGCTCAGAGGGAGCTTTGTGCAGGGGCCAGCACGCTGACAGCTGAGTCTGCTTGCAGGGACAAGCAAAAGCTGAGATGTTTGTTTGTTTATAGGGGGTTTTAAATTAAAAAAACACCCAAAAATGGAGCAGAAAAGCAAAGCAGCAGCTCACAGGAGGCAGGGAGCAGTTCCCAGGCTCCTGGCAGCAGCAGATCCTGCCAGGCACAGATATAAGTCGCAGAACCGGGTAACTGAGCTGCAGCCCTCAACTGCAGGAATACTGTGGATAATATCGGCTGCTGTGGCAGGAGCTGGATTTTGGACAGATTACGGGGTGTCCCTGGGGTGGAGATACCCATGGGGCCAGGGTGTTTGGCTGCAGTTTTTGGGCTGCAGGAGGGTACCCCACACCAGGGCAGGGAGATGCCCGGTGATGCCATGGATCTGGATCACTAAAAGTGGGGTGTGTGTCCCCCCCCAAAAAAAACCTGTGCAGGGGCCACAGCATTGGAGGATGCTGTGATGGAGGAGGCTGCAGGAGAGGAAGGCTTTTTGAGGAGGCTTCTCACTCGTGTGCACTTTGTTGCACTGAGCATCAGGTGGCTCCCAGCTCCCTCCCCATGCTGATGCCGCATTCCTCATTTGAAAGGAGAATTCTTAATTCCAGCACTGAGATGGGTCTCTGGGGGCTGTCTACATCGCACCTGGCTGGTTCCCCCATCACCTCCTGCACAACATGATCTCCTCTGATGGTGTTTGGGGTGATGGGGAGGGTTGGGTCAGCTTCTGCAGCCTAGTGGGTTCCCAGTGCTCTGCCCTCCTCCACAACATCCATCCAGATGCCCCAGGACAAGGCTGCTGCTCCATCCCCTTCTGCTGCTGGTCCGCCCCCACCCCCCGCATCCATCCCAGCAGGGTTTGGGATGAGCTGGGGGAAGAGAAGGGAACCCCACTCTGAGTTTTGCCTGCTGGACCCTGCAAACCACCCGGCATTGAACAAGCATCCCTGCGGAATGCACTGGTGATTCCCATTCCCGTGTCGCCCATTGTGGCAGACAGGGAGCAGATCAAACAGAGCACATTAAAAATGCATCTCTACAAACCAGGAACACGGCAGGAACACTCAGCACAAAGAAACTCAGACGGAGAAACTCAGACGGCGCCACTTGGCATCACTCTAATTCCTCTGGTACTGCCCCAAAACTACAGGTATGTCCTGACGCCTTGTAGAGAGGTGGAGATGCCTCCTTTCAGCTCTCCTCGTTGGGTTTTTTCCTGCAGTGGCAGAGATTTTGGTTGGTCCTGGGGAGGGGAGCTCATCCACAGTCCCCTGTGGTGATGGGCAAGTCCAAGATACTCAGTTGTGGGTCCTGGGAAGGGTCCTGCTGACCCCATTCTGCCTTTGCAGGGAGGGATAGTCCCTCTGCTCAGACAGGAGAGACATCCTTAGCGATGAATTATCGCCATCCTCTTGATTAATGCTGGCAGGAGGCTAATGACACCGTGACCAGCTCAAGGGTGATGTGCAAAACCTGTCATTAGCTTCCAGGGAAGAGGCGTGGTGGCAGCCGCGGCTCTGGGAGCTCTGTGCTGGTGTGGTGGCAGCTGTGAGGTCTGCAGCTTCTTTTGGGGTGGGATTTGGTGAAATCAGTAACTGGGTTCACACCAGAGTTTAGCATCTGAGGGTGAAGGGGTGAAGGGGATCTAGGGCCACCACCGTCCCTGTGAGACCTGCAATTCAGGCTGCCATGGGGGGTCATGATTTTAGGGTAGCTCGGGGCTGGCCAGCAAAAACGACAGGTTTCGGAGCTGGGACATTGACCCCCAGCCCAACACCCCCATGACCAGCCCACGGATCTGAGCCCCAGCCCAGGACCAGCACCTCATCATTAGGACCCTGACCCCCACCCCCTTGGACCACGGACCCCAGCCCAGGACCCCAATCCATAACCTCTGGACCCCATACCCCACCCCGCCTGTCCCTTCCCCACAACCCATCAGGGTCCCTCATGCTGCGGGGCTCAGCATCCCCAGACCCCAGTGATGATGCTGCAGCACATTGGGAGCTCGTGGCAGGATGGGGTCCTCGCCCAGTGTGCCAAACCTGACTCTCCATGCCCCCTCCCCACTGCTGTACCATCTCCCCCCATTAATTACCCACTGCTCACAGGACCCCAAAACTTGGGGCTGGGTCTCATTTCCCACGAGTGGCTGGGAAATGTCTGCAGAAGATGCTGCAAGGATTTCTGTGGAACACATTACCGTCCTTAATGACTGTTCTTTTTCAATTAGCTGTCACGGCCCTGAAATAAAGCTGGGCTTCCCTTCCCCCATCAATCACCCCCTTTATGTTGGAGTTAGGAAAAAAAGAGAATTAAAAAAAATTAATAAAGATGTTACCCTTTCCTTTTCCTCAATGCTGGGGGAGTGGGGTGGGGGGCTGGAGCCATGTTTAAATGATCTCAGCTGCATTCAGGCAGGTTGTCAGCTGTAAATTTTATGGGAAATAGTAAAACTGATAAATAAACATGCTGCTTTTTTTTTTGGGGGGGGGTGGGGGGGGGGGGATGTATTACTGCTGCTCAGATTTATAACTCGCCTCTCCCCAGCGTCACGGAGCTCTTGCGGAAGCGCTGCCGCAGCTTCTGCACTGTGCTGCTGAGGTGGGGGTTATTTCACTTAAAGAGCAGCACAAACCCTGTGCTCAGAGCTTTATTGTTGCCCAAAACCCCCTGAATTCACCCCAAAGGGGCACATGCTGCCTTGGCCAGGGAAAGGAGCCCTGGGCCAAGCCGCACTCTCTCTTGCATCTTCTCCTCCAGCATCATCTTGTCCAGGACAGGAACTGAGTGCGAAACCTGTACGGATTTGGGGAGAATGCAGGGAGTTTTGGTGCAGACGCTGTTGCTAGGGCAACCGCTCAGTAACGCATCCAGCCCGGGAGGGAGGATGCTGTAGCTTCTGCCAGCACCCAGGAGGCAGAAAACCGCTCCAGGGACGTGATATTGTGGAAAATAGATGAGGATTAGCACAGGAAGCTGGGGGGAGAATTGAGGGTCGTACCCCCCAGCCCCATACAGGGTGAGCCAGATGCACCCACCAAGGGACGCTTAGGGCTGGCTGAGGCCAATCCAAGGGGAACCATGGAGCGCTGCCGGCCCTGCCTGTGCATTTCGGTGCTCTTCCATGGTATAGCAGCATTGTGGGGGCAACCGACCACGGCAGCCAGTGCGTGGCAAGAGCTTTGCTTGTGAAAACTACGTGGAAAGGATGGTTGGCCTCTCTTTCTTGGGGGGGGAATGTAAATTGTATTATTGGGTGCCAGTCACATGTGGTAAAAACAAATAGCTTGGCATTAAAAAAATTAAATAATAGTAATAATAAAGGAAAATAAAATAATAAAGTAACATAAGAATAAAATAATACAATAAAGTAAAATAAAATAAAAAAGTAAAATATAAAATAATAATTAAAAACAAGTAAGATAAAATAAGATAAAGTAATATAAAAAATGAAATGAAATGAAATGAAATGAAATGAAATAAAATAAAATAAAATAAACCTTTGGCTTCTGCCAAAGTGAGCACTGCTCCTGTATTAGCTGGGATGGAGGGGAAGGCACTGCCCCTGCTAAGCCAAGGGTGAGGGTGTTCGTGCAGCCTGGTGCTTGGGGTGTTTGGGGTTTGGTGGGGGGTGGTGATGTCCCCTGAGCTGTGCAGACACGGGGGTCCTGGGGCTGAGGGGGTCCCCCCTTCTCCCCACTGCCTTCTGCCCTATGAGCAGAGCGCCGCCCGCAGCGCTGCCTGGTAACCATGTTATCTCAGAGCTGAATTGGCTTTTTGGGGCTGGTTACTTCTGAGGGGCAGTGGGGAACACAGCCCCCTTCCACAGACCCTGCCCCTCAGACCCACACACTGCAAGGAAATAACGGGATTTCACCAACTCCCGTTCCGAGGCCGACTGGCCAAGAGCAAAGGGATAACTTGCACTGAAGCAGCTCTGGCTGCAGAGCTGAGGAAGGAAGGGACACAGCAGGAACACAGCCTGCAGTAAATCTCCCCACTCCCACCAATAAACCTGTCTTGAAGGGCGCTGTAACAGTAATAAAGCTCTTGAGGAGGCTTTGGTGGCTCGGTTGGTGGCTGAGCTGAGGGAGCAACACTGATGTGGTTAAAGCTGGGGTGGGGGGAGAGGAGCAGACCGCCAGTTGCTCCTCACATCCCTGCGGACATCCAGCCCTGGGTTGGGATGGGTGGGGCGGGTGCCAGGGTGCTCAGGCAGCCCCACAAACACAGGGGAAGACAGGATAGCCACAAAAACCTTTCCTTTAATAGCCAGGTTAACCTGAGGATTTGACACCTGCCCCCCCCACCCCTGTCCCCCCTGCCCAACCCCCGGGGCTGCCACGAATGGAGGGGTAAGGGGTTGGCTCGATTCCTGCTGCTGGGAATTGCCCCCTTCCCTAAAAAAACCCTCCAGCCAAGGGAAGAGTTAAAACCAGGGCAGCTGCTCCCGACAAACACATTCGCCCACCTCCATGTAAAGAAACACTGACTGGGAGCATTCCCCACTCTCTGCCCCCCCCCAGCTCTGGCATCGCTTCCCATGTGTGTGCCATACACGTGTTAGAAAAATATATTTTATTTAAATTCTCCTTTTTTCTCTGAGGAGTTTTTCCTCTCTCTCTGAATACAGACCGAGATTGCGCCCTGTGCTCCCATTTCCATCAAGACCAGGAGTTAAAAGCCAGCCGTTAAATTCCTAACTCTAGAAAAGGCTGAGTACTGTATATGGCTTTAGCACCTACATCCAAAGAGGATCTGCAGGTTGGAAAGGGGGGGGGGAGCTCATCTGCGGCGAAGCCGGGACAGGGATGGGCTGGGAAGGGTCAGGGGGACGGCCAGGGACCGCATGCAGCTCTGCGCAAAGCCAGCCTGGTGAACGGCATCTTCCCGACGGGCACGGGGATCCTTTGGTTTCACTTACTGGGCAGCAGGAGAGGGCAGAGGGGGTGATCCCACTGTAGGGATGGATTTGGCTTGGAGGGACACCTAAAAATCTCAGGGGTGGGATTTGCCTCCTGCTGCCGCGTGGGTTTGATGTGGTTGGGCTGCAGCACAGCCTCCACTCACGGCCCCCAAAATTGTTTCTGGGTGTGCTGGGGGTGAGGGGGCTGTTCTGAGCTTTTAGAATGAGGATGAGCTTGTGGTTCTGTGAGTCCTCTTGTGCGGGGCTGACGTCCCCCTGCCTCAAGCATCATCCTCATGTAGGGCGGGGCTCCCAGCCACAGCCCCCCAACATGCATGGGCTCACTGAAGCCCCCTTGGGCACTGGAGCTGGAGCAGCAACACTGCCCAGTGCTGCAGCTGGGGACACTGGCCTTGCCCCAGGGACCCCCCTTTTCCAAGACCCCCCTTTTTCAAACTGGGCAGGGTCCCCACAGAGCCAAGGGATTGTGTGTGGGGGACACACATCCACATTGTTTGGAGGCATCGCAGCAATTTCCATTCCAACCTCTGATGGGCATTCACTGGAGTATTGCCCACACAGTGCCAACCCCCTTTCCCTCTCTTGGAAAGCCAATGGGCTCCATCCTGGGATGGGCAGCATCCTTCCAGGGCTGGACAAGGGGCTGGGGGGGATGTCTGGGGATGCCCACCCTGTGGGGCTTAGCTTTGTGCTGGCATTTGGGGATGGAATGCAGCAGGCACAGCCCAAACACCACCAGGTCCCCGCCAGCCAGCCCAGAGGGATGGGCACAAGGAACATTGTCAAGGACGGGCTAACAGCAGCCGAAACGGGGGTGAGATTGAGCGGGGAGGAAGGCAACCCCCCAATCCCTTTTGGTGGTGCCGCCATGCCCAGGTCCGCATCGGCGTTGGCCAAGCAAGCGCAGCAATGGCTGGGGACTGTTCGTTGCTCATGCAGGGGGTGGATCGGCAGCAATTAGCAGCAGATGTAGAATGAAAAGAAAAACCACCCACTGGGTGCAAGAGGCAGAGGCCGGGGAGACCGAGCTTGTTCCCGCCACGCAGGGTTGGGGCCGGGTCCCCCCCGCCACTGTCACCATCATCTTGGGTAGTAGTCATCCGGCACCCCTGACAGATTCCGGAGTTTCAGAGCCGTGTCCACCGTTTTGATGTAACCACTGATCATCTTCCTCATCTCAGGGGTGTAAGGGTCATACTCCAACTTCCTCAAGCCGGATCGCTTAAAGTTGCCGTCCTTCTGTCCCTCAACGCAGAGCAGCCTGTCCTGGCAGGCGGCGATGCCCAGCAGCCCCACCATCCGCTGGAGCTGGACAAAGAGGTCCCGCTTCAGGTCCTCGAAGTGTACCACCAGCACCTTCTTACCATAGCGCAGCCAGTCCAAGGTGTGGGTTGCCCACCACGGCGCATAGTTGGCCACAAATTCAGGCCACTCTGGAAAGAGTGGAGGACAGGGTTTAGCAGGCATCCTTTCCCCCTCCCCTACCCCCATCTCTAAAATCTTTCCATCATCCTTCTTGCTAATTGATCCTCCCATAAAAACCAGGTGATAAAAGGGATAATGAAACGTCAATAACCAGCCCCGGAGTCTCCCGGCAGTGCTGTGTACATCTGTCTTGCGACGCATAAAAGCTCTGGGTATCTGCCTCTTCCCCTTGTCCTCCCCATGAAACCGATGCCTGATTAATAGCCTAACTGTATTTAATTCCCCACGGAATCATTAAACATGGTATCTGTTTCATTAAACAGATACAGGACAATTCACCTTGTGTAATCATATCACATAAAACTTTGCTTTGGAACAGCTCCAGGGATAGCTTAAAATTAATGTCACAGAACCAAACAGGGGTTTCACGGTGCCCGCAGCCTCCACGCAGGCCTGAGGATTTGGGGAGGAAAGAAAATTCACACACACTCCCAACATCAGCAGCTGGGGATATGGGTGGGGAGGAGCCACAGCTTTTTTTTTTCAAAATTGCCCCAAAATTAATTCCTGGTAGAAGAAAATGGTCCGTCGAGAGGGTCTGCAGGGAGCGTGGGTCTTTCCACAGGGATGGCAGAACCCCACGCCCCCTTGTAATTACTCACCCTTAATTACTACTCTTGACCCACCCCCCTCGCCCCCCTCTGGGTGGTTTATTTAACCACACACTCTGATATATTTAACCACATACCGCAGTGCTAATTGCAAACCCAGCACAAACGAAGCGTTCCTGCTCCCCAAAGTGGTGGGAGGGTGGGGCGGGGCATAGGGGGTCCCCCAGGGACCTTGGGGCTCCATGGCTAGGGTCCTCCATGGGCTGAGCCCCTCACGGGGTCAGTGAGAGGATGGTCTCCAGCCCCTCCCTGGGCTGAAGCACAGCTCTCACTCATCCTCCCAGCCTGACAAAAAGTCCTTGAGCGATGGGGAAAAAAAATCTCCATCTTTCCAGGCAAGTTGTTCCAATGGTTAATTAACCTGGCAATTAACCCATCAGCTAATTACACTGTACATCCTCTGGAAAGGAATTTAGTGATGTATTTTGACACGTGTACAAATCAGACTGGGCTGGGCTGCAGGGATGGGGACCCTCTGCCCGTTCCCCCCTCGAGGTGTGGGACAAGTCGGGGGGGGCGTTTTGGACAGGAGGGTTCCCATGGTGCTGGGGTCCAGCGAGGGGACGATCCTGCATTCCCACTGCTAGCTGTAGCTGCAATTTCCAGTTATCTTTGGGGATGCAGGAGGTGGGGATAAAAAACCCAGCGAGAGGCTTGTACCCCACCATGGCAGGGGTGATGCCAGCCCAGGGACCTGCCCAGGGAGAAAAAGGCACCGAGGAAGCAGTGGGACGTGTCTCTTCCCTGGTTTTAGGGGATGGGGTAGTGGGGAGAGTGGGGCTGGGGCATCTCCGGCGCTGCGAGCACATGGCGATAACGAAATCCAGGCACATAACAGCAACAACAGCAAAAGCTCCCCTTAAATAAACTCTGAATTAAGGGTAGCAGATGTTCAATCAAGCTAAATATTTTAACTCTTTCCAATGAAGTCAATTCCACAACAGCAATTTGTAAATTGCTATAATTAACAAGGCTCCACAACACGCCTGTGCGTGGGAAAGGTAGTGTCTCCGGAGCAGCTGGGAGCCCAGACATCAGCCCCCACCCCAGCTAATGTCCATGGGGACGGGACAGCAGCTGCCACCCTTCCTGCTGCTGGAGTGAGGGAGAGTGTGGCACAGGGCAAGGGGCTTCCCCCAGCCAGGGGTTTTGTAGGCACCACTCGGCACATTGGCTGCGTCCGTTCTGCTGCGCCTCTGCCTCCAGGGAAGGACAGATAACTGGGTCCTTGGGCTCCTTCCCACCAGACCGCTGGCTCCAGGCTGCCCTTGGACTTGTGTTCCTGGAGGCTGCCACCTCTGCGCGACTGCCCTGTGACCCCTCACAGCATCAAATAGCCGAGCATCTCCACTTCCCTACCCTGTCCTATCCCCATCCTATTCCCATCCCCATCCCATCCCACCCACGCAGGAGCCCTCAGCCATGCTGGGCGATGCTGCAGGTCATGCCAGGAGATGGATGTGGTGACCCCAAAGGGGTGGCACAGCCCAGGCTTTTCCCATGACTCGGCCTCTGCAGGGCTTTAACGTAGCTCTGTTGGATGGGCTGGATCTCACCCATCATGTCCCATGAGAGAAGGGCAGGGGCAGCCAAGCTCCACCCCTCCATCCTACCTTTGCCCTTCCAGTGGGCATGAGCTGCAAAGCCAATGTGTCCCCCATATTTGCGGTTGAACTCGGCCATCAGAGCCTTGTAAGGGTTTCGGATGAGCAGGATGGCTGAGTCAAAGGATTCGATCTCCTTCTGGCCACTCTCGTGGGTTTTGATGCAAATCGTCCTCCCGCTTCGCCAGTGGTCCCTCTCGCCCTTGAACCCTGCCGGGACACAGCAAGTGAGGCAGGGAGTGGGAGCAATGAGAGAGGGGACACACAGCTGGATAAAAGCAGTTGGGGCTTGGTGAAGAATTTGAATCCCTCTCCCAGATGGAAATCATTCATTTGCCTGAGTTATGAGTCAAACCATGATGTAAAATCTGTGTCTAAGAGGGTGGGTAACAGGCGTGGGGGACTGAACAGGGGTGTTTCCTCGCTGGCCAGGCACAGCCAGATGGTCCCTACCAGCCTGGTGTTGAGCATTCCGGTACCAGACGGGCTGGCTTCCCTCCGGGGCAAAGCACACCGGCACTAAATAACTGTGTGCTGCACCAATGTACCGTATCCTTACATCAGTGGGGTCGAGAGCACGTTTTAATACCTATAACCTCCTGTGCCACAGCATTAAAATGCTCCCCATATGTGAGGAAGGGTAAAACGCCCCCCATGCTGGGGCTGCAGATGAGACCAGGGGCTGCAGTGATGCCATGAGGGGTGCAGAGAGGAGACCACCATCCCCCACATCCCCTTGCACGGAGCATTGGGGCTGAGCTTGGCATCACTCCCAGCTCCTTTGCACCCCTGCAAACCACAACCCAAACTATCCGGGAACAACATGTCGGTGGTGGAGCTGAGATGAACTGAGGTGGGGGGGCGTGTGGGGGGAGATAAGCTGTAAGTAGCTGTATTACATCAATTATAGATGTGTAATTTGCTTTCAGCAGCCGTGCCGTGCGACGTGGGGACGTGATGGCTAATCTGCCAGTTGCCTGGATACCTCCGGGCGCCTCCGACGCGCTCAGCCCAGAATAACCACAGAACCCGCGCTCGGGCGGCTGAGCAAAACCTCACCAAGGTTTTCACCTGATGATGCTCTCCCCCTTCACGGGACAAGCGATCCTGACTGCACCCCCGTCTGGGTGCCAGCACCAAGGGCTGATTTAATCCCAGGCTTCGTCCTTCCATCTCAGAAAGGCTGAATTTGCCAAATCTCAAAGAAATGGGTGTTGCTGCCTATGGTATTGAGGCCTTGGGGGTACCCCGGGTACAAACCCTGGGCAGCTGTGGGGTTATTCTGGGGACAGATCCCCACCAGCCACGCAGGTACTCCATACACAGCTCCCAGCTCCACCACGGCTGAGGAGGAAAGGAAGATTTCCTCTTGGAGCTGCAGAAGGGGAAGGAAAAGCAAGAGGAACCTTCAAGGTCTAAAAATAAAGCTATCGTCAATGGATATAAAATGGGGGAACTGGTAGTTTCCCCTTCCCCTTGCAATATGCAGGGTTATTGGGAGGAGCTGGATTCTGCCTAGAAAAGCTTCATGGTTGCCTCAAGTTGGACTTTTTTTGGCTTTAAACTTACCCTAACATCCCCAAATCTTGCCTTCCATCGGCCCTAGCACTGGTGTGGTGGGCACAGCACTCCTACTTTGCCCCAGAGGGAAGCAGAAGAGGTGGAAGCGACAGCATCCCTCCTCCATCCAATATTTACCGGGCAGATATCTGTGCTGTGCAGGATGGGGAGATGGATCTCCACCAAATCCTTCAGCCCAAGGAGAACGTGCCAACAAGATCAGGTCCCTCCATTCCCCTCCCCTGTGAGCTCATCAGCACTTTTTCATGCCAACATTTATTAATTTGGGTGTTGGTGCTCCCCAGATACCCTGACTTGGTGCTATTTTTATCTGCAGCTACTCTGGAAACACGTGGGGACATTTGTCCTCCAGGATACCGGAGCCACCAGCACTGCCCACTCCCAAATCCTGATGCTGGAAGGCTGCATCCGTCCTTCTCCCCATGCAGACGTGACTTTCATTTGCTTCTGAGCTCGCACATCCCAAGATGAAAGTGCCAAACCCACCAGCTCCTGGGGAAATGTGATCAAACCCCCAAGTTGTCCTTTTCTTTGGGGGGAAAAAAATGCAGGAATCACCTTGTTTCCCAGGGTTGGGATCACCCTGGTTCCTCCTTTAGAAAATTCCAATCCCTATGAAGGGTTAAAAACCACCAGCATGATAGAGAAACTCCAGTTCTATCCCAAATTGTCCTCACCAAGGTGTCGGGGGAGGTTATAGACAGGGCACGCACTACATCGGGACCCTCCAATACACATATCCAGCATAAACCATCCCATGGAGCAGAAGCCGTGGTACCCAGCTCTGCCCTCCTCTTCCTAGAGACCCAAGGGATGGCGCTGGGACCTTCTCCCAGCTTAGGTGGGACCAGTGCACCCCTGGAAGCAACAACCCCCTGCTCCCACATACCTTTGTTGTAGAGAGACCCGTCAAAGTAGTAGCTGCCAGTATAGAAGCCGGTAGCCAACTCGATCAAGTGACGAGCCCAAGTGTTGCCGGCGCCGGGGAAGCTGGCCAGGGCCACCAGCTGCTTGGCACGTGTGGGGAGAAACCTCCTGTCCATGCAGCGGTTGTCTGCAGCGAGAACCAGCCAAGGCACGTCAGGGCACAGCTTTTCCTATGGAGGTATCCTGCTGCTGTCTCCTGGGAAGATTCTGGGGCAGGGTGCGAGGAGGTGGCTGCTATAGTGAAGGGCACCCTGCCTAAAGTACATAGGGACACCCCAAGGAGTTCTCAACACCCCAAAATATCCCAAGAGGAGGGCAGGAGGTGCTCTGCCCTTACCCTGAGCCTGTGCCCCTCCCTGGGTCTGGAAAAGCTCCGGCTCACGGGTATTGCTGGGACAAGGAGGGATGCTGCCAGAGGCAGATGGCAAAATGCTCTCTCCTGTGGCTGAGTCAGGCAGCAATTAAAACTGTTTGTTCAGGGGACGATTGATTTCCCAGGAAATTAAAATAAATGGTAATTTTTAACGAAAGCCAAAGAAATGCAGCAAGCTCACACTCCCTTTCTGCCTCTGGTATTCCTGGGGAGGGGTTGGGAAACGGGCTGGAACCCACACAGAAGTGGTCCCTGCCTGTCCCCCCTGCCCCAGCAGCAAGCAGGGCGACCTCGGTGCTGGCTCACCTTGCACTTGGGTCTGGTAGACGAGGAGGTATTCGGCGGTGCCACAGCTCTCAAACTCTTCGCCAGCACATTTCTGGGCACAGAGCTGCTCGTCCTCACGCTCGTGCAGGGTGAAGAGCGTGGTGGGGAAGCCGCAGTGGCAGGCAGTGCCGGCCAGGGCCGACAGTGGGTACTCCTGCAGGGATGGGCAGAGTGAGGGCAGACAGCAGAACCATCTCTTGTCACCCACAGCAGACCCTTCCTCTGCCCCTGAACCCACCCTCACCACTCTGGCCCCACTGTGCAGCACAGGGCAGTTTGCAGCATCCTTTGAGCCGGCTGCAGCATCCCTCCAGCCAGCTGCAGCATTCCTCAAGCTGGTTACACGAGCAGCTCATTGCAGACCCCCACCAGGACACCCAGTCCCCGACTTTCCCATGATACCAACAGTAGTACCCCAGGCACCAATGCCATGGCAGAACTGTTTTATGCCATTTGTGAGCTTGCCACCCGCACCAGGGTTACCAAGAGCCCACGGATGGTGCTCTCACTGGCATCTCCAAGCCTGGTGTTACAAGGCCTCTCCAGTGGCTGGCAGGCGATTTACTGCCAGGCTGCGGCTGCAATGGGTTAATCCGGGGGGCTCTGGCTGTTTATACCTCCCAGCCCCAGCTCTCGGGACAGAAAGTGGAGCCAGGCACTTGTTTTTAACTGGGGTGATGGTTTATTCCCCACCATCCCCTTCCCAGGGAGGCCCCGAAGGGAGGACAGGACTCCCCCATCTTCAGGTTGTTCTCTGCCTGATCATTTTAATTAATTAATAAATACTCCAGCAATGCCCACTGATGGCCTTTCCCCCTCCTGCTTATTGACATTGCACCCCAGGAGCTGCACTGCAGCATCCCTGAGCCAGAGCAGGACCCCAAACGCCCCCTGGGGCAGCTACTGCTGGCTGGTGGGGGGAAGAAAAGCCATGGGGAGAGACGCAGGGGTAGGGGGTCATATCATAATAATGACAAAGCCTTGTAATTACAAATGACATATATCCAAACTACAAGGGAGTGTAATTTGTAATTACAATCCTTTGTAATTTGGGTATATGTCATTATTATGATAAATCAGATTAAAATTTACCCGGCGTGACCCTTTCTGATGATGATATATGTGGTTAAGCTTTCGACCTGCCCTCCCCAGCTCATTTGCCTCCCTCCACCCCACCGGGTACCTTCTCGGTGCAGAAGTCCACGCACTTGTCCACCGACATGTTCAGCATGAGCTGGCTGACAGGCAGGGCGATGGACATGTTGTCTGGCCGGCGGAAGCACCCCCGAAATATTGCACTGCCATCTGTGAGAGAGAGAGAAAGAGGGGGGGCAGTGATGCTGAGAGCAATGCTGGCCCAGCCATGAGGGGCAGGAGCTGCACCCCCAAAAACAATGCCATTGCCACTCTGTGCACCCCAGGCTTGGGAGCAAGAGCCTCTGCATGTGACCCCGTGTCCCTGTCCCCCACCATTCCTCTCCAGCTCCTCATGGGCACGGCAGCAGCTTTACTCTGGCTCCTGTCACCTTCCGGCAGCGCAGCCAGGCTGCTGCCAGTGCAAAATCAGAGCAAAAGTCCCAGTAGCAAAGTCTGGTTTATTTTTTCCTCCCTATTTCAGCTTGATGATCCCAGGCTGCAGGAGGGATGGGGCCAGAGAGGAGAGCAGGGCTGGTTATGGTTTGGTGTCATCCATCCCCACTCTGGCATCAGGGTTCCGTCCCTGGTGCTTGCCTGCTGCCACATGTACTGGGGCACACTCAGTCCCCGCTCCCTGGGATGCTGTCCGCCTGGGTGCTTGGTGGTGGGAGCTCTGAATGCCACCACCCTTTTTGCCATTGCTGGGGGGTGAGGAAAGAAAAGCAGCAAATATGGGTAATTATAGTCCTGCTTAATTGGGAGCCAAACAAACGCTTCTGATGGAGAATCTCCGCGGCTCTCTACAGCACATCCTTCATCCCACAGCCAGCTCCACCAGCAGCACTCACCAGGCACCATGATGGTCCTGCTTGGCTGTCAGGACAGAGGTCTTCTCCTGAGACCCCCAAAATGCCCTGTGTTCCCTCCCCATTCCACCCAGGCCCCCAGCAGCCATCCCAGCAGGGAAAACCCTGCAGCTCCCAGCAGCAACCCCTAGCCCCCACCAACCGCTGACACGCTCTCACAGCCCCTCTCCCGCGCTGTGACCCAGATCATGAAGCACCAGGACACCCGTGCTCATCCCTGCCAGCACTGCAGGGGTTCCCTTATTTCGGGGCCAAGCCGGGGGGGTGCTGCACAGATGCCACTGACTCACATCTCCTGGCAGACTCCTGGGCCAGCTCCAGGCGGTAGATGGAGAGGCGGTTGACCCCGCCACACGTGTTGCTCCTCTCCCCCTTGCAGGCCATGTTGCACTCAGACTCGCTGGCGTTCGATGCCTGGACCTTGTGCCCGCAGTAGCACTCGGCGCCAAATTCCAGCCCTGCATAAAGGTAGCCCCTGGGGAGAGGGAGATGGAGGCAAAGGGCTCAGCACATCCCTGGGTATGTCCCCTGGCTCTGGCCACAGGTTCACGTGGTGCTTGTGTGGTCGTGCAGGAGCATCCCTGCCATAGCCAGCTCGTGCCCAGTGCTGGAAGCAGCACCACCTTGTTGGATGCATTGGATCATTGTAGGGCCATTTCAGCTGAAAATATTAAATTTCATGACTATTCTATTAAATTCTATTCTATTCATATTCTGTTCTATTTTCTACATTTTCTTCTCTATATTCTATTCTATTCTACTCTATATTCTATCTATTCTATTAATATTCTATTCTTTCTATTCTATTTTCTATATTCTATTCTATTCATGTTCTATAGAATTCTATTATTTTTCTATATTCTATTCCATTCCATTCCATTCTATTCTAAATTTCTAATTCTGTTCTATATTCTCTTCTCTTCCCCTCAAAGGGAAAGGGCTCCACAGGCCATGGCAGTGCTGAAGCAGAAGACAGTGCCATCGCTGACAGGCAGGGAGGACATCAGGGGTGGTGGCAGAGCAGGAATAAGTGGTGGGGACTTTGCTCTGCTTCAGAGTGGGAGAGCTGCACTGCTTGGTACAGACTGAGTTTGAAGGGGGGGGGGGTGGCAGTGGCACCCACAGCCCAGGTTTGGGCACCATGGAGCTGCCAGCACCGTGGAGGGCTCTGGCACGGTCCAGCCCTGCTGAGAATGAGCTGAAGCAGTCAGCTCGGCTCACGGCGTGCAGCCGTCACGGTGAGCATCCTGCTGCGGTGGACGAGCTCAACGGTGGGAACCCCCAGCGATCGGCCATGGCCCTTCACAGCGTCATCCCCAGTACTGTGGGATGGTGCACAAAGGGACTTCAGCTCTGAGGGAGTGTGGAGGCAGCAAATTGCCTGCGACGCTGCCTGTCCCATCGGCACAGGCCATGTTTGGAGCACAGCCTTCATGTAATGCTGGAGAAAGGGGAAAACTGCTGCCACAGGAGACCCCTGTGTCTCCCCAACTGCTCACAAACAGATGGGAAGGCATGGGGAGGGTGTTTTTTTGGGGAGACAGCATTTTGTGGGGCTACCCTTGGGTGGATGAAAATGCTCAAGGCTCCCCCAACAACACAAGGGAGCCCTTACACACCCCTGCCCCTTATGAGGATGGAGTCTATCATCACCCCTGAGCTTTTTCCAGGGGAGGAAACTGGAAAATACCCATGAATTAAAAATTAAAAAAATTAAAAATGATCAAAATTTAAAAAGTGATCATTCTAAGGGAAAAAGGAAGGAAGGTGGGAGGAAAAGGGATGGTACAGCTGGGGCAGGGAACCGTGACAGCAGAGAAACGCTGGCGGTGTGCGGGAATTAATGAAGACGTGGTGCCCGGCTCCCACCCTACCGCTCAGCACAGTTGTCCTGGCAACGGAAGACTGTCATCTTCTTGTAGTCAAAGAAGGACACGCCGCGCAGCGTTCGCCGGCGAGTGTTGTCCACGTAGCAGCCGATGTATCTTGCTGGGGAGGGAAGGGTAGAGGAGAAGAGGGTTGAAGAACCAGCCAGGGCTGAGCCCACTGATTCCCACATCCCCCACATCCCTCTTCTGATTTTTCCCAAAATCAGGATGTGCAGCAACACACCCCATCCGTTCCCTTTAGAAACATACTGTGGTATGGTGTGTCCCCAGTGAAGGCTGCAAGGGAAGGCAGGGACAGCCCAGAAACACCTGCTGCAGACAGACATGCTGCTGCTCTGCACCGAGGCTTCTGCTCTCCATCCTCTTCCTTCCCACCAGCCTCGAAACTGAGCAAAATGGCTTCAAAAAGAGAGGAATTCGGCAGTAAAATAACCCAGCCCCTTCACTCTGCCCCACCAGGAACACGAGGCTGGGCAGAAGGGAGGAATGCAACTTAAAACAGTTTTTCTTCATCCAGTTGCTCATTTTCCCCAGCTCCAGACACGGAGGAGAAGGAGGAGGAGGTTTGCCCAGCGCTGATACTTAGCAAAGTAAAGGCTGATGCTGAGAGCAAATGAAGATGCAGGTAGACAAATAAATAGTTGCCCTGGAATTATTCCTTTGGCAAATGCAGCCTTTCCCAGTGATCTGAAAACAAACAGCCACCTCCTCACCTGGGCACCTGCTGCAATGCTCCGTCTCAGCCACGAGCTCTCATCAGGGGCGAGGTGGTCTGTGTGCCATCCCTTGCACCGCCAGTACCTTCCCTGTCCCCGCTGAGTCCCCTCATTAGGTGCCCTCATTAGTGCCCTGCTCCTGCTCCCACCTGAGCATTTGCTGTGGGGCAGACGTTGCCCCCGGATGTGGTGACGTGGCGCAGGGATGCTCAGCATCCTTCCCGCTATGCCGCCCAAGGAGGGCGGGGGGGGGGGTTGGGGGCCGGTGGGATTATCCATCTGGCAATCAGCTAACGAGGTGTCCTTTAATGAGTTCTTGCAGAGGACCAGCTGGTCAGCCGCCCAATGTGGGTGCTCCAGGGAGAGGGGAGGGTGGCCCCAGGGACCAGTGGCTGGGTCTTAACTGGTGTGGGATCACAAACTAGTCTGGTTCACCTCACTTACATCACCCTCCATGAATCTAACAGCTGCCTTTTGCTTTTCCTCATCCTGAAATATCTGCTCCATGCTCGGGGTATCTTCTGCGGGATACCAGTACACAGCAACCTCATCCTCCAGAAATCCCGGAGCCCGTGCAGGGGGCCACTGGCCTCTGGCCTGGAGCTGCTGCTGCCAAGTCCCAACATGGGGACACAGAAGGAGAGGCCACTGTCCCTTCAGGGCCACCAGATCCCAAGCCAAGGACCTATTTTTCACAGCACCCAAACACATCTCAAGCTGTGCCGCCTCACCCTCCCCACCAGCACCGCAAACTGGCTTGCCCCAAGCCAGCCTGGAGCAAGGTAGAGGAGAAAGACTGCGAGAAATGTGCCCGATGATAACTTTAACCACCCAAGAGCCATAACTCATCGCTACCAATTACTCCCAGCACACCATGGCATTTCCGCAGCGCTGAGCAGGTTTCAGCAGGTCAGCTCATTTCGGCTGTGACAGATCTTAACTGGTGCAGGATTACTGCAGCTGTTTGCACAGAGCTGGTGACTGATGTGCGTTACCTTCGATCCATTGCTCTTGACATATGCGTGCTGCAACTCATTGGGAAGGCAACTGGAATAATTAGGGAGGCGAGGGCAAGGAGCGAAGGGAGAGTGAGTGGGGAGAGATGCCAAACGGTGCATGGTGGGGTTGGGCATGGCTTGTGGGAGGGTGCTGAGCAGGGAGAGAGGACCAGCCCCAGCTCACAGCTCTCAAGGAGCATGCTGCAAACAGCAATGCTGGCTCCCATTAACTGCTGCCCATGATCAGCCTTTCCACACGAGATGAAAAAGGAGAAAGACAGTATTCCCAGGCCAGCTAAAGCTGGCAATGCCCGAGCCCAGCACCCCTTCCCCGTCCCTCGCAGCTCCTGCCATGGCCGGGCATGGGAAGGCAGTGGTGCTGGCAGAGGTTAATTGTGGTGGACACGTCACATATGGCCGGGGACAGGAGCGCTGCTTGGGGTTTTTATGGTGACTGACAGCTCAGGCTCGCGAACCATCTGGTGAGGATTCACTGAACGTCAATTTGCATTATCAGAGCAAGGCATGCTCCCGGAGACCCCTCCGCGCAGGGACATGTCGGGGAAACCCCCTTTCATCTCTTTTTTAGTGTGAGAAAGTCCCTTAAGCACCACGAGGCATTTTTCCTCCTGCTCCAGAGCCCAGATCGGGCACCTTGCCCGGAGCGAACATGAGCACGGACCCGCTGCAGGGCCGGCGGCTGAGGAGGAGCCCCGGGTTCCATGCTCCAAGAGCAGCCGGTTTCCTCAGCCGGCCGATGCTGCAGCTCCTGCCCTGAACGTCGAGGCGTCCGGCATGAGGCTGCTGCAGCCACAAGCTGCTTTGCTCCTTCTCACCGGCCCATTTTATGAGCAAGAAGAAACCGTAACGGCTTTCATAGCAGCTGAAGGTGTGAGATGCTCCTTTGACAGGGGGGATGCAGAGGTGGTGGCAAGGGGACACAAGGTGGATATTTGGGTAAGGTTTGGTGGCACAGGGTGCTTGTGGGTGCTAAGAAGGCAGGAGATGAGCGGAATAACCATGGGGATGTGAAAGCCTTGATGGGCAGGTCTCAGCCACCCAAACTCTGAGTGAGCGTGCCGCTGCCTTCAGGATAAATAGATGACATTTTAAAAATCAATGCAAGCCACTACATTCGCTTATCCTTGTTCATCAATAACGGTCTCACTCGACAACACACCATACACCCCAGCCAGCAGCCAGGCAGGGATCTCCTGGATTGAGAGGCCAAACCCCAGCCCTGCCTGCGCTCCTCCTGCCAGCACATCTCCTGCCTGCACAACCACCGCCAGCCCTGCCTGAACCCCCAGCAATGCAAACAGCAAATATGGTTTTAGTGGCCACTGTGGCCAACAGATTTAAAAGTTAATTTGGCCCATGGCACAGCCAAAGGGTAGGATGAAGGGAGGTGCAGCCTCTCCCCAGCTGGGCACCTCAAAAAAGCACCTGCCCCGGCAAGGTGTGACATGGTGCTTGGTGATGGTGTGAGTGGGAAAGGGTGAAAATGGAAAAACTGGCACTTGAGGAGGGAAGAAAAAGAGGAAGGAGGGAGGAAGGAAAGAAAGGAGGGAGGAAAAAGGGGAAGGAAGGAGGAATCTTTCTGGACTGGCAGTCTGAAAAGCGGGGTGCTGCGCCCAAGGGATGCATAGGGCAGTCCCTTGGAGTGCAGGGAGATAATCTCAGCACTCGAGTAGGACATGCATTGGGTTTATAAATACACAAACACACTTTTACCAGGGAAAGTGCTCAGGAATTCATTCCTGGAAGGGAAGCATGACCCAACACAGCTCAGTGACCACTGCCCCAGCACAAAGAGTCTTTCCCCAGGGAAAGGGCAGGAGGAGGGACCCGCAACCGGACATGGTGGTCCCCAGACCTTACCTCTGTCCTCCTCCTTCTCGCGGCCGTTCCTGCCCCTGAATGCCCGGCTCCGGCTGCTGCCATAATCTCCAGCTTTGCCTCTCTCTGCCAGTTCCTTGGAGGTGCTTTTGAACCATGGTCCGTGTCGCCGTCCCGCCTCTGGCATTGTGGCTGCCGCCTTGAAGCCACGGCTCAGCTGCATCACCCCCAGGTAGGGCAGCCCTGGTCCCTCGCTGGCCCCAGGGCCACGTTGGCTCCCCGTCACTGTGGGCTCCCCGGCAAAGCCCGAGTGCAGGAAAACCAAGCTGCCAGCAGCCAGGTAGAGAGCCAGCAGTGTGAAGAAACGCACGGGCTTTCGCCGAAAATACCGCTGGAGTTTTACCAATAATTTGGCCATAGCGTCTTCATCCCTTCCCCGCCAGCCGGCGCCGCGGGGAGCTGCTCTCTGGCCCCAGGGATGCTCCAAGGGGGGGTTTCCCCCACTGCAAGGCTGGAGGTGGCTCCTGGGGTGTACCAGGGGCTGCAGGGTGAGGCCGTGCAAATTGCCCACACCTAAAAAAGTCCAGGAGGGTTGGGGAAGGCAGTGGTGGTGGTGGGGGGTAGATTTCGAGCTCCCCCCTCGCCGTGCACAGTGGGAGGGTGGGTTTCCCCAGCGCTTAGCTGTCACCGCCGTCCCTGGTTTATTCTTCTTGTGGCAAATTCCCCCATCTGTGCCCCGGAGAGTCGGCCGGAGGAGGGATCATGTTAAGGAAATGGGGGGTTTGAAGGTGATTTGAAAGCTGATCAGCTGACGCGGCTCTTCTCCTTGCTCGCCTTTCCGCTCGGCAGCCCCGGCTCTCGCCAGCATCTCTCTAATGGAAACGGCACCGTCGCCCTTCCAGACAAAGAATGAAAAGTCCCTGGGCACGTCTCAGGGCCCGAAATGCTGACTGGGACCCTTTGTCTAACGAAGCCCCATTCATCTCACTCCCAGGGCGCGAGATCTCCACCTGCAAGTCAAAGAGAAAGGCACGCTTAGGAAAGCATCCCAGGACGCGAGGAAGATCACGGTCCCCGTGCTCTCACGGGGTGAGGGAGGGTTCCCAGGGGAACAGATCTCCTCCATGACCTGGAGGTCCCCGCACTGAGACAGCACCCAGGGGTCTGGCCCCTCAGTCTTTGCCTTTCAGCCCTAAAGAGGGGCACTTCACACACACACACACACCCAGCACACAGATGTGGGGCAGGAGGGAGATGTTGACGCAGTAGGAGTGATGCTGGCTGCCAGCAGCCTGGGGACACAGGTGGGGATGTGGGGTGTGGGGGGGGTACATTCGAGTGGAGACCCCTCACATCTCTGCCTCAGAGAGGAGCTATGGGGCACATGGGGGATCTTTTATTTCACCCCATTTTCCCCAGGAGAGGATGAGCTGTGCATTTTGCCCCTGGAGCCAGATTGTCCCTATTGCCCCAGCCAGAAAGTGAGCACCTGCCCTGGGAGCTGTGTGGGCAGCAGGGCAGGAGGATCCTCCAGCCAGCTAGGAGGTCCCATGGGAGCACCCCATCCCCACACCGTCCCTGCACCATCCTCTCCCGCATTGCCCCATGGCTGTGTTTCAGCCCATCATGCCCCCCAGTAAAGCCTTCCCAGTACTTTCCCATTGCAGAGGGGGATTGCTCTCCCCGAAAGCCACCACCTGATGGAGGGTTCACTCTGGTCCTGGCCAGGACAACATTGGTTGGGGTTGCTGGCACATGGGCGGTGGTGGTGACGGCCCCATGCCCAGGGTGTACTGCCTGTCGTGGACTCGTCTTATTTTAGGAAAGTAGACGAAAATAAATGGAAAGACAAAGTGCCATTAGTTTAATGGCCTCTATGTTCCTGCCATCTGTCTTCAGTTGATTAAATAAAAAATATTGGTGGAACATATGGCATGAATTATACATAAATATTTTAATTTGGGTTCCCAGAGTGGTTATTCAAATACCTCTGGCTCTGCCGGCTGAAATTCTGCCAAGCTCAGGCTGGACAGGCTGTGTGGGGCAGATTGCTGGTGGGGATGTGAGCCCCTTGCTATCCCCTAAACCACCCTGGCCATGCTTGGGGGCAACATAGCCTGAGTAAAGGCTGAGTAAACTCAGAGTAGCAGCTGAACAAGGGAACTGGTCACTATTTGGGCTTTTGCACCTGCAGGCACCTCTGTGGCAGGAGGAAGGTGCAGGCAGCACCCTGGCACAGCCAGGACAGGTCACCCAGCATCCACTGTGATGGGCGAGCGTCCCCCAGCCCAGCCATCCCATAGGCCTCTGGGCACTTGACTGTTCTCCCACACTCCCTGGCTGAGAGCCAGCGGTGACCGGCCACTCTGTGGGAACTCATGGCTTCCTCTCCATGCCGGCATGAGCTGCTGATCTGTGCTTCCACCCACCTTCCCCAGGCTTTATAGGGGTGCTGAATACAGGGTGCAAATGGGATGCCTCGGGGCTGCCCCTGGTCCCCAGCATCCTCGCCGCCGTGCGCCCTCCTGCCCGCCTGGGCAAGGAAGCATGGCATATAAAGAAGGGGCTTAAATTACTATCATTAAGCCATCTGGAGCTCATCCTTCTCCATCATGAACTGCAGAGTCGCAGGTCAATTACTGCACATTTGCATATATTCCATTAATGCTTCTGCTAATTGTCTGGAGGAGATAATGTGCTCAGCTTACGGCTCCCTCGCTGGCTACAGCTTACAAACAGCCAGAGCCAGCACCGGTTCCCTGTATCAGCGGAGGGTTGGGACACTGGGGAGCTGACTGGGGCAGGGGCTGACCAGGACGGATGACTGTGGGGACCACCCTGCCTGTGGACATCCGGGATGGAGGATGCCAACAGCACCCCACAATGCTGCTCCATGCACCCTGCCAGCCCTGCTGGTGTTGTAAGGATGAATCCATCCCCCCTGGCTCAGCAGCGTTGGGGCAGAAGGACCAGCCACCTCGGCCAGACCCCTCAGTGCTGGGACTGCCAGGACACAGAGGGGAACTATCTGAACAGCTCAGTTCTCACCTGCTGTTCCCTGGCTGCAGCTGTCTGCAGAGCTCTGCTGGGTTCCCAGGGGAGGGATTCAGTCCCAGGGAGGCATGTGGCTGGAAAATTCCCCACAGTTGGAAGCACTGAGGCTTGGGGCATCCCTCCCTGCTTCCCCAGACTCCCACATCACCCAGAGCCAAAGCACGGCAGAGCTGAGTGGGGGCATTTCCCAGGCACTTTGCGCCACTACAAGCAGGCAGCGGGTCCAACTGGGATGGGGAGAGGGCTGGTTCCTTGCCTACCTCCATCACCACGCTTCTGCCAAGAGCTGAAATCCTCGTCCTGGCAGTGGGACACCTGGCTGAAGGTTGCTCTGCACCCAACCCACCTGCCTCTGTGGTGGCTGTCAGAAAGCAGTGAGCTCTGCTGCAGGGCCAAGGTAATCCTCATTAATTTGCAAGGTTTATCTTCCCCCTCCCTCCCCGAGCACAGCCAGCACACAGAGAAGGTGGGCACGGGTCCCAAAGGGGGCTCCATGGAGCAGCATGAGCATCTCTGCGACCGCTCGTGACCGGGATGAATGAAGCGCCAATAAATTATACATTTGGGTCTTGTCTCCAAATTGCTCTGCAATTATTGAGCACCAAGGTTCAGTTGCCTTCAAGCACCACCTCACATCTGACCACGGCAAAACACACTGAAGGGCTCACGTGGTTCCCCCAGCGCAGGAGAACAATCAGCCCATTAAAAACAGCAAATTAACGAACACAAGAGTTCCATTAGGAGGAGAAGGCGAGCGAACTATCCAATTTCATCACATCATTAGCATTTCTTATCGGAGGGACAGGGGAAGAATAGGGCTTTAAAATACAGAGGGATGGGATGGAGTCTGATGACCATGGTAGGGCAATGTGCCCTGGGGCCCCTGTCCTGCTCCATCCTGTAGGGCAGAGCGTGATCCTGCGCCCTGCTGAGCACTCCTGGGCGCAACACTGGCATGAACACCCAGGGGGGCAATGGGAACTGTTGGTGCTGGCATCCCGCAAGTCTGTCAGCATTCCTCCCTCAGAGGGTACCGCTCCGGGGCCTGGCATTGCTGCCCAGGCCGACAGTGGGCAGTTGGAGCTCCCGGGTAAACCTTCTGAGCACCCCTGTGTGCACAGCACAGCATCCCCCAGAAGGTCTCTGCTGAGGTCTGGAAATGCAGTGGTGTGTAGGACCCCAGCGCACAAATCCGGTGTGCAGCTTGCTCCCTGGACCTGCTGCCACCCAAAAGCCACTCCCTTTGGTGCAGGGAGCAGGTGCCTTCTCCAAGAGCCCCATGTCCCTCCATCCCTGCCTTTGGCTCCGCAGGATGCTGTCAATGGGTGACCGTTGCCACCGCAGAGCAGCTCCTGACATTTCCCACCCTCTGGTGTGAGCAGCGGGCAATGGTACCAACCAGCAACACTAGTACGAACACCCAGGGGACAATGGGGACCCTTGGTGCTGGCATCCTGTGAGTCTATGGGCCTCCATCCCTTGGAAGGCACTGCTCCGGAGCCTGGCATTGCTGCCCAGGTCGACGTTGGACAGTTGGAGCTCCTGGGTAAACTCGTCACCTTCTTCATCAGCCCCATGGAAACAGGGTGTCACCCTCTCTCACCCTTTAAAACAGAAGCAGCCCATCCAGCATAGGGCTGAGGGTGAATGCCATTACTGCTGAGAACAAAAGAGACCTCAACTGGAACATTGAAAATCAAGGTTTACATCGCAATGGGGCATGTCTGGACTGCCTGACACACCCCCACCTCGAGCACCCAGCACCCGCCAACCGCCTCTTCCAGCACCAGAGCTGTCAGCTGCGTTTCACATCGAACCAAAGTTTATTTACTCAGCTGCTCCCTGCCTTCACTGTGCTGAGAAACGTGTTTGTGCATCCCCTCCATTGGGAGGGGTGCGCAAGGGAAAGGTTGGTGCCTGCTTAAAAACAGCTGATTCAGCAGCCTTCAGGTGTCACGGCAAGCTGTGGCTGCTCCATTCTTGCCTGGGAGCTGCACCGGGATCAGCATCTCTTCCTCAGTGGTGAGATGCTTGCTGGGCACGTCCTTTGCTGGGGAGCTTTAATTCAAAGCCAAACCCCCCAAGGGGAAAAAAACCTTCTCCTTTGGGATTTATTGGCCTGGTTTGTAAATCTAGAGCAGGACTTGCCCATCTGCTGAGAGACTTCTGTACAGGATTTCCAAGCGTTGTTGGAAGGTTTGGGAATTTCCCTCCTTGCTGGAAATCGACGGAGGGGATTGGATTGAAATTAGGCAGCTGACTTCCTCAATTATGGGCAAAAAGTGATTATTAAAAAAAACCCACCACATTTGGGAGCAGACTTATTGACAGTCTCAGCACTGTGATAGCAAGGGGAAGCCTCAGCCATGAGCCCAGTCGGGCATGAAACACCGAGCTTGGGAGGTACGGCAGACCCTTTAGTCTGGAGAGGGGACAAATCTGCCCCAGACTACTTGATTAATGTCTGCAAAAGGCCTCAAGACGCAGGGAAACGTAACTGTGCTAATTGCACAGCCTCCTATTCGTGCTCCCTGCACTCTCCAGGGGATGCAAACTCACCGTGCACCAGCCCAGCTCCTGCAAGGGCCAAATTATAAATAAACCCCCAGGCACTGGGCTGGATCCTGCCCTGGGTTATTGCAGTACACAGGGAAAGACCGGCCAGCACTATGCAGACAAGCTCAAATACTAAATAATAGTATTAATATATTATCATAATTAATAATATTAAATATTACAACACTTGCTGTCAAGCTAGCCGGGATTGCAAACTGCCCTGAACGCCCCAGACCCAAGGGAATGCTGGTCTCTGCCCAGACCCCACAGCCATCGGCTGGCACAGGGCAGGGATGTGCTATGGGGCAAGGGAATCCCCAAACCAACCCAAACCAGGGTGCAGGAAGATCGTACGGCCCCTGGAAACAAAGAAATTCAGTTGCCACTGATGTCCAGGTAACCCCACCTCTGCAGCACGCAGAAGCTTACAGGGGTCCGCTCACCTCCCTGTGTATTTTGCTTTACAACGACCCAAATGGAGCCAAAAACGGGGGGAAAGGGGGTCACCTCGCGCTCTGTTCCTCTATATGCAATGGCATCAAAGCCCGTTCCAGACTCTTGTGGGATGAATTCCCCTTCCAAGTGGGAAAGGGGAATGTTTTAAACCATGAATCGTTTCCAAAGCACACGGCACAATGCCAAAGGTGGCGGAGGAAAGAGTCCCGTGTTCTGGAGATTTAGGGAGCGAAGGGTGCTGGGGAATCAGTGGGATGACTGAAATGAGCCGGCACAGTAGAGATGCTGCGGCTGTTGTGCCCAGCATCCCCCTCCCAGCTGCTGAAATGTGCGCCCTAAATTACAGCACTATTATTATTATCTTAATTAATCTGCCACAACCCCGAGAATGCATGTTACCTGACACCCTCCATCAGCACAACCCCATCTCCCCACACCTGGGTTTGCTTTAGCTGAACTGGAAGGTGGTTATGGAAGGAGCAGGGAGCTCCCTTGTTTGCTACCGTGGCTAATTAAGTTCAGAGAGCTATGCTTGGGTGGGTGCTGGGGAGCGGGCAGGATCCATCCTTGTTTTCAGCAACAGAAACAAATAAGCCAGCACAACCCTCACTCCCACATCCCCCTCCCCCATCCCTGAGCATCTCAGCTGCTGACATCAGCCCCATCCCCACGTGCAATGCTGAGAAAACTCTATTTCCTCATTTTCCCCCCATTTTTAATTTGCAAGGCCAGAACAGGAGCTCCATTTGGATGTGAGCAGTGTCAGGCCAGCAGTGGCACAGAGCCGTACCCCAGGGAGGTCTGGGTGATGCTACAGGATGCTCCCGGACAGCCGCAGGGTCTGCACTCCCTCCCCTGCTCCCTGCCATCCTTGCCCATGGCAGCCTTTCGACACTTAAGCCCTGTGAAAAAGGTGATTTAACTTCATTCAGACCACGCTGTGTATCTGTAAATGGGTTTAACCTAATGAGTTTTAATACGTATTATGTTTGAGGTATTTTATGCCCGGTCTGCAAAATCCAGTTATGGTTTTCACTAAGATTTAGCCAGCTGAGACATGCACTGGAGGGAAGGAACACTTACACAGGGCTGCTCGGACAGCAAGAGGAGGAGGACAAGGGTGGGAGGAAGGTAGGGGCTGCCCCCTCCTCCCAGGAACACATAGCTGGATGTCAGCCCACTACCAGCTCTACAAAGCTCCCCCAAGACCAAGCGCTGCCTGCAACCTCCTCCAGCATCCTGGGAAGACTCCATGGCCCCTCTGAAACATCTCCCATGGGTGCTACGGCATGTTCGGTCCATGATTAATCCCCACAAACTCCCAGGCTGGGAAGAGTCAAAACTAATTTGCCTGCAAAGCCCACGCTCAGTTCTTGCAGGTCTCTGCCACGGAGACTTCGCTCAGCCCTTGGTAATCTGGGATTAGACACAGCACTGGGGCAATTAAGAAAAACAGCTTTCCAAGCAGCAGACAATGCCTTCTGCAGCCTATTTAAATTAATACAGCGAGGAAGATTATTTCTTGCAGCCCTTGGTTTAAAGCCTCCTTTCCCAGAGGACAGATTCCTTTCTTTTCCTGCACACCCAGCAGCATCACGTCCCACTTGCACAGGGGAGATGGAGGCCCAGTTTGGGAAGAGATCTGCCTTTCCCATGAAGGCTGCAGGCTCCTGGGAGGAACCAGGGTTGCCCAGAGGATGACGACTGCTCCTACTTGTCCCCACGGGACCCATATCCCCCCTACCAGGTCCCATGGCAGTGCCCGCCAGACCCCTGCACATCGCAGCTCACCACAGAACACCCATCCCATCACAGGCACTTTCTCGGAGTGTTGGACTGGAGCGCTTCCCAAAAGGAGCCAGCTGAGGTGGAAACCCCCCAAGCACTTCAGGGGGGAGTGGTGGGCATTGCCCAGCCCAGGGTGAGCCTAGAGACCACTGTAAATGCACAGAGAGAGCAGTTGGCTCCTCAGATCGCATCCCAACTTTCTGATGTATTCCCCAAGGGTCCTCCCACCTTGCCTAGGATCATGCCCCTGCTCCCTCCCAGCCCCCAGGGATCTCCGTCCCACCTGGGGTGACAGATGTCCCCATAGGTGGAGCAGGCATCTGCAGCACTGAACAGCAGGACCCCCCACCCTATGCTCATCTCCCTGCTCCAGGCTGAGCTTGGGGCTCCGGAGTGGACCAGCACATGGCAAAGCAGGTACGGATGCACAGGGGACTCTATTCCAGAGCAGAGCCGGCTCCCCGCCTGGCTCCAGGCAACCAGGGACTTGGTATTCCCAATAGGCAGGAGGTTAGAAGCAGCACAGATTTTTCTGGGATCTGTGAACCAGTGGAGACCAAGCTGGGTGAAATGCTAGAACCCCCGGGAAGCTGCACTCCCCATGGGGCAAAGCTGGGAGGAGATCCTGCCCTGGAAAGCCTGACTTTGGGTGGGAGCCTGGGGGGCTGCACGTGCTGAGGGGTGGTCCTGGGGACCCAGCCCAGCCTTGCATGGGGACATGGTGCTGGGCAGGTGCTTGGCTCCAGCATAAGGCTGCAGTGAGCACGGAAAGGAAAAAGCAGTGAAAGAAACCTTGGAGCAACGTGCAGCTGGAAGCCGGGCATGTGGCAAGGCCACCACAGGCCAGCTGTAGCACAGGGATTGGTGGCTGGGGTAAGAGCCACTGCCAGCTTGCCGTGGTGCTGAGGGGGCTGGTAGCACCCTGGTCTGCTGCTAGGGCTGGGGACAAGAGCCCCAGGAAGGATGAGGCTGCTGTCTTTGGGAGAGGAAAACCAGTCACAGGCACCATGAGGGGATGAGGGTGTCATGGGGTCTTCCCTGCCCACCCAGACAGGCTGCAAAGGGCACCACCAGAACCCTAAAGACAGGGGGACACAGCCTAAAGCCAGGGCGGGTGGAGGTTCCAGCAGAGGTGAGCCATGTCAGACCCAAGTGCCTGCAGCCCGTCTGCCGCAGGCTGGACTCACCTCCTTGGGCGCAGGGCTCTGGGAAAGCCAAAGCATCCAAAACCTGAGCAAAACCCCACAGGGAACTCTCTCTCTCTCTCCCTGGCCACACACCTTTCCTCACCAGGCCTATGCACAAGTGGCACATCCAATAACTAATAATGACTGCTAACGAGCCCCAGCTCAGCAGACCCCCCTCGCGAGTGGCTTCCCGAGCCCGGGAAAGGGCAGCTCTTATAAAGGATAACTTGGTACAAGTCCCTGGAGAGGGGAAGGTTACGGCACTCCCAGTGTGGGAAGGTGGGTAGGTGGGCCAGAGCCAGGCTGGGGCCAGCGGTGGCCGGCGGCTTGGTCCCCACTGCCAGATTGTGCTTCCCTGCTACCAACAGCTGGGAAACTTTATTGAATCCTGCTTTCAGGGGAGGAACGGTTTATAAGCCACTCAGCTCAAGGTAACCTTCATGCGGATCTCCAACTGCCTCTGCTTTTTCCGCACGCATTTATATATATATATATATTTTAAAACTTTATATTAAAATATTCTAAGTTGTCAGCATGGATATCAGAAGGAGAAAACAAACAGGGAAGATATATTTGGAAGGATTACCAGCTCTCCCCATCTCCCTTTGCCGAGATGCTCCCGCACACAGCCTGAGGAAGAGGAGAACTCTCTCCCCGTCTCCGGCTCC
>VZTU01005184.1:328339-366816 GCA_013400835.1 Zapornia atra | reverse complement strand
CCGCTTTATTTTATTTAAAAAAAAAATTTGTTTGGTTGGTTTTTCCCTTTTTTTTACCTGAGATCGGCAACGGAAAGCGGCTCCCGGTCAGCCCCGGCCCCGCCGATGGGCTCAAGGGCAAGAGATGCTGAGGATGAGGAGGGTGATGCTGGTCCCCCCCACCTCAGCCCCCCGCCCAGCGTTGCCCCGGAGCCCCGATACTCGGGTCCAGCCAGAGCTTTAGTGAGCGGGGCTAAGCAAGAAACTGAATAAATTAATTAAAAATAAATAAATAGATAGATGAAGAAATTAATTCTATAAAATCAAATGCGTGCGTCAGAACACCGAAAAATTAATGTGAAAACTTCCTAACCCTGAGAGTAGGAAAAATTAGAATTGTAAGGTGATTAAGGTAAGAGGGGGTGTCCCCCCCTTCCTTACTGGCAACTTTAAGGGGTTTTGGGGGGGATTTTTAGGGTGTGCTGTGGCTGATGGATGCCCTGTCGCCTGCCCAGTGCTGCCTCCTGCTCCCCCAGCACGCCAGGCCGTGGCAGGCACTGAGTCCCTGCGGGTCAGGAGATAATTAAAAAAAGGATCTAGAGAAAATCCCCCTGCCCTGACATTGATTAAAGCAGCACCCATCCATGGCCCTGGGCCCTTCTCCCACCAGCATCTTTGCTGCAAGCAGGGGGGTGGGCTCTTGGAGGAGCATTCTCCTGGGTGATGACCCCAGCGTGAGTGGAGGGACTCTGAGAGATGTCCCCACAGTGGGGGGCCACTTGTGCCCATGATTTGACAGGATTCATGCATCCCAGCATCGTCCTGCAGCCCTGGCTGGGAGACCCAGCAATGGGGAGGCCTGGAGTTTTGGGGAAGCAGTGGCCAAAGGGAGGGACAGATCCTGCTGCTGTCCCCACAGAGGAAAACTGCAGCTTCTGCTCAGTCCATGCTGGATGTGAGAGCATCCATGTGCAAGGGAGCCGTCCCAAGCTGCCCCAGGAAGGCGCAGGCAGGACCGCGGAGGCTCGTTTCCATAGGAAACCAGGCTGGTGAGCGCTGCCTCAGCTCCAGGCTGGGGGTTGAAGAGCTCTTTGTACTATTTTTATCCTCCCAGTACTAGGTTTCTTGGGTTTGGCCATGCAAAACACCCCAGCAGTGCTTCCTCCCTCCGGCCAAGACTGGGGAGGACTGGGAGGAGATGGAACACGCATCGTCTGGGAATGTCCACTGCCAGGCAGCTCTTCCGGAGCTTCACAGGACGGGTCTGTGGGTCCCACCACCCCAGGGCTTTCCCTGCTTCCCAATGATCCCATTTTCCCCTCAAACCCAGCAACTCTGCCTCACCTTTTACAAAACCAGCCTTGCTTGCAACACCCCAGTGGGGCATTTGCTGTTCCCAGTCTCCTGCTGGGATGCACGGTGCCTTCTGCCTGGATGAGCATCCATCAGAACAGAGTTTTCTTCCTGCAAAACCTTGTTGGCTTCGTTTTAAACCCCACACCACAGGAGCTTGGGGCTGGAATACACATGGAGGGTATCTATACAGATGGAGGGCAAGGGGCAGGGGCAAGGGAAGCAGCTGAGTGATGCCAATGGCATGTCTGCAGGGTTTTGCAGCACACACAGGCCGGAGCAACAAGAATTTGGCCAATTCTGGGCAGATCAGCTGCTCAACAGCTGTTTTTTGACAGGTACGAGGGAAAATTCAGCATCACCGGCTTAAAATAGTGCTCAGCAAAAGTAACGTTCAGAACCTGTTTTATTTTGCTTTTTCTGGGCTCAGCTTGCCGCAAGAGCAACCAGGGACCTTCCTGAAACATCTGGTACTATTTTCCTTATTGGCCACAGTGTAAACAAAGTGACTCCAGATCATGAGCAGCTCCCAGTGATGCTGCAGCAGAAGAACCCAGTTCTGCGGGGCTTTCAGGGTGTTTTTCACCCCCAAAGTCAAGGTTGTTTCCCAGGGGACTTTTGACATTGGCCTTAAAGTACTAATGTCACTAAATAAACCTTTAACGTCAGGGACGTTGGGATTTAAGCCAAAAGTGACTGCTGGAGTTTCTGCAGACAGGCTTATCCAGGGGAGTGGCACCCACAGTGCTCCGTGCCATGACACCAGGGTGACTTTCCTTGTCCAAGGGCGCGTGTCTCTGCTGCGGTGGGGACGCTGAAGTGGCTGTCCCCTCCTCCCCGCCAAGGCAGTGGGCTGCAGTCCTCCTTTATGGGTCTTTTCAGCAACTTCTAATTACCCCAGGCTGTCTCAGGAGGGCTGTCGGCAGGGGGAAAGGAGGACACAGTGCATTATAATAGTAAAAAAAGGGCTGCATAAAATCTCATTTTGAGGATTATGAAGTGCCAGCACAAAAAAAAAAAAAAAAGCCATGAACAGGATGTCTGAAAAGATCTTAAGCATAAAGGTCAGAATCTACAATTTAAATGGATTGCTTGTTGCTTTCCTGCTCCGTGCTGCTAACGAGCCAGGATGTAGGAAAACAAGTTCGGTTTTGAAGCCACATTTTTGGTCCTTTTGTGGTTTGAAATGTCAAGTTTTTAGCTGCAAATATTTTTTAACTGGAGGGTGCAGGGGATGCAGCTGGAAAGGGTTTCTCTTCCCCTAGTCCCCGGCATCCCCATGGCAGCAGCAGTGGGAAAGGACCAGGAGGGGACAGGGATGCTCAAGCCCCAAGCCCTTTGTCAGTGAGTGATGCTGCAGCAGCATTCCAGCCGCAGGGAACTCTGGGGCCATGTCCTGAGGCTCTGTCTTCCTCACAAGGATGAAGCTGGTGGTTACAGGTGTTGCCAGGCTCTGGGCACCTAAGGTGGTGGCATCTAGGGAATGTCAGGATAAAACCCCTTAAATTTGGGTCATTTACTTGTTTTCACCCTCAATGAGCCCCCAGTTTGTTCCTGGGGGGCGGTCCCCCACCTCCTGCAGGGTGGAAAATGTGTCTGTGAGGCCGGCTTTCCCAAAGGCTTCAATTCCCTGGGGTAGCTGGGCTGGCTTATCAGGGAGCAGCTGATGAAAAGTCAATAGTCAGAAAATCTTGTGCTCCTGGCGCTTGGCTCTGCTTTGGGCAGCAGGAGGGACGTGGGGCAGAAACCAGGAGCCAAGAAATAACAGAAGCTGCCAACTGATGAGCTTGTGCTGGCGACGCGGGTGCCTTTCCTCCTCTGTCACTTAGGCTTTCCATCGTTCCAGCGACTTTGGCAGGAGCAAACTGAAGCAGCTGAGATGGGGGCAAGGCCAAGGGTTGCCCTGATGGTTTTTAATTGCTGTCAGGGGCAAACTTTGAGGTCTGCAGGGGATTGGACACGGGAGATATGTGTGAGCTGCAGCGCCTCGAGCATCACTCACATCCCTGACACTATCCCAGGCACTGGGAAGGACAGGCCAGCCCTTGGCAGCTGTGGGGGTGGTGGTTGGGGGGATATTGTGAAGCAGCTCTGCTCCCTTTTTTTGCATGGGGAGCCATGCACCACCATCTGCCTCCGGCAGCCGTGAGATTTTCAAGGGTCTTCCCCAAAACTGGCATCTCCCCGGCCTCCTGGGAAGCATCTGCCTGGCCACGGTCCCCTGGGACCAACGTGACCATTCCCTTGGAGACTGCATCTCCCAGTAACCATCTCCTGAGGCCTCACACCTCTCCTGCCCTGATTTTTTCTTAATTAACTCATTAGGATACCAGTGAGGGGTGATGGGAGTCTCTCAGGAGGGAAATGCTCTCCCAGTGCAGGTAGCGATAGCTTTCCAGACCCCCTGTGCAAATTGAGGGAGGCAGTTTAGGGGAAGAAAAGGGAAGAAAAGGAAAAGGGGATGTTGTAACGCTGAGACAGGCTTTGGCAGCCACGGGACAGGGAAGATGGACACCGGCCCCTGATGGATTGGTGTCAGTTTTGTGATTATTTGGAGGAGGGGAGGGGGGAATTAATTAAAAACAACCCCAAAAACCCCACAAAAGATCCAAAGAAGAAAGAGGCAACCATGTAGATTAGAGATGGGAGGAAGAGGATTAAGAGATTGAAAGGAAAAGAAGTGCAGAGAATGCAGATGGAGGGCACGTTTCCCCTTTCAGCCATTCTGCCTTCCAAAAAAGGGAGAGGAAGGGAAAGGTTTTGATAAGCTCTTAAAAAAAAAATTCCCGAGGTTTCAATTTCTCTGCTCCTGAAACACAACGTCTCATTTGTCAGCAGGCCCCGGGACAGCCAGGCAGACATCAGATTGCCCTGTGCTGGCCTGAGGCAGGGCAGGATGGTTTTGGGCAGGACAGGCTGGTTTGGGGGCAGGAAGGGATGGTTTGGGGGCAGGATGGGATGGTTTGGGGGCAGGATGGGATGGTTTAGGGGCAGGAGGGGATGGTTTGGGGCAGGAGGGGATGCTTTGGAGGCAGGATGGGTTGGTTTGGGGGCAGGATGAGATGGTTTGGGGTAGGAGGGGATGGTTCGGAGGCAGGACAGGATGGTTTGGGGGCAGGATGGAGGCTGCTGCAGGGGATGCAGCGCAGGTGTTTTGCTGGGGGAGGATCAGAGGAACCATCTGTGCGCATGGGTTCATCTTGATGCTCCCATGGAGGAGCAGATCTGGAGGCGAAATTCTTTCGCGTGGCTTTGGGAGGGGATCTGGGAGCCTTCATCTAGTGCTGCCTGATAAATGAGCCGGGTGCTCCCCCATGCTGTGCCAGGCGCTGCTGAGCGCTGCTGCGGCAGAGAGACAGGAGCCGGAGATGGACCTTGCTCTCCCTGGGTCTGGTTTGCTACTGGATGGGGCAAAGATGGGGCATGGTGAGGTAAGCCCAGCCTTATTCCTGTTTGGAGTAGGGGAGTTCATGAAACCTTCAAAAACCCCCATTTCCACCCCATCCTCTCCATCAGCTCCTGCATGGTGATGGTCAGTTGTTATCTATCATCATCATTATCATCATAATTATTACTACTAGCACTACTACTGCTACTACCACTGTGCACCTGGCTTGAAGCAGAGTTCAGCAAGGGATGCCCTCCTCCAAATGATGCCTAAGAACCTTCTGCACATAATTCGCATAATGCTAAGGCATTGAAGGGACAGTAAAGCCCTTCAAGCCCAGGACTCTTTGTTCCTGCACAAAAAGGAAGGACTCTTTCAGACACCCCTTGCTGAAGGCCGATGGTAAGTTGCAGATTAACTGCCCGGTGCTGGAGAGCAAGGTGAGGGGGGTCTATGGTTAAAGACCAACATGAAGAGGTCCCGGTCCCAGTTCTGGTCCCACAGGTCTCCCACCCCAGAGCCCAGATGGGCAGTGACTCTGGGCATCACAGCAGGAAATTCCCATGTATATATGGAAAAAACTCCACATCCCCAGGAGAGCTGCAGCCAAGGGATGGGGACACTGAGGGGTGGGGCCACCGAGGGCAGTAAACTACTCTGGCCTCGGGGCTGGGAGGCTTTTTTTGGGCTGATGCACTGCTCGGAGCTGCTCACCGCCTGGATTTTACACCAACCAACTTCAGTGCTCATCACAGCCTGAGCTACCCCCCACTCCCTGCATCATCTGCTGATATCATCCCTTCCTGCTCTTCACAGTTCCTTCTCGGTGCGTTATGCAGGAGCCCAGCACACGCCATCGTCTGGGCACGCTTCTCCCCTCCAGTAATAGGGAATTGATTACTGCTTTAACAATTAAAGGAAGGAAAAGAGAAAGGGCATAGCGGCGCCCACAGACTGGTGGGAACCAGGCTGAAAGGAGAAGGAGACACCTAAATTCAAGTCTGTATCTATTCTATATACATGGAGAAGTGTGTGAGGGCCAGGAGTTCCACAGTAATGGCACCCCAGCTCTATAAAAGGGGCTATAAAGCCCCCCCTGGGGAGACCTTCCCATCTGGCTGAGCTGTGGGATCTGGGCACCCAGTGAACCCGTGCCCTCTGCTCCCTGGCCGGAGGGCTGCCGTCACGCAGCCTCCCTGACCCTGACTGATGGCAGAGGATTACTGTAGCTGTGGAGCAGACACGTGTAATCGCCATGTCCTAGTTTTTGAGAGCAGAATCCAGCATTAAAAAAAAAAAAAAGGCAAAAAAAAAAAGCCAGAGTTGTGGTGAGAATAAATATAGTAACTTGCTCTCACACCGACTCTTCCGGAGTGTTACTAGCTGGAAAGCCACACTGGGGTCACATCCTCACAGGCTGGCATGTCCCCTGGGAGAATGGAAAATGGGTTGTTTGTCCCACACCTCTCCAGTAGAGAAGTATCTCCAGACATGTTTCTGGCTGTGTCTAACATGACCACATGGTTGTTTCATCTTTTTGGGGGTCAGCAGCCGAGTTGTCTCCTTGGCAGCATCCCTGTCTCTGTCCTTGTGCCTCTTCCTGTCCTCATCCCTGTTCCTGCCCTTGTCCCACATCCCATCCCCATTTCCTATTTCTCATCCCCATCCCCATTTCCTATTTCTCATCCCCATCCCATCCCAACCCCATCCCATCCCAACCTCATCCCCTCCCATCTGACCCTATCCCATCCCCATCCTTTCCTCATCCCATAAGACGCAGCTTCTTTCTATTGAAAGGGAAGTGTTAATTTCACCATCCTCACTAATTACTAATTAAGAGTCCTAATTCACCCGGAGCTCTGTTCTTGCCTTGGCATCACTTGCTCACCCTCGCTGGAGCCATCAACCAGAAATACCCCGCAGCTGCTCAACCTGACGTCCTCACCTGCATGTCCAAATTGAAAGAATCAATTAAAACTCCTTAATTACCAAACAGTGGCAAAAAAAGGAGCTGGTCCAGTGGGGAGTGGTGGGTTCTGCGGGGGTGCAGCCATTGTTGCCCCAGCATCTTCCCCCTGGGATGTTGTAACGAGGCTGAATGTGGATTTACTGCCTCTGCTCCATTATCACCAATCAATATAACAGTTATTACTTAATGGGCTAAAATTGTCATTCTAATGTCCCAGATCTGCATGTTACGGCACAGCTAATTGGTACAGAACTGATTTGGGGGCTTAATGAAAATGTAAATTCAGGCACATTAATCAAACAATTATTTCGTAACCACGAGACAGACGGTGCTAAACCTAATTAAGAAATAAACAAAGTTAATCAGCGAGCCGAAAACATTTACTAATCCTATAGATATGTTGCAAGGAAGAAATATCAGGCAATAATTTATTAAAGATTCCCAAACCTGCTCCTCTTCTTAATAACTCGGTGCTCCAGCTTCCAGGAAGCACCATCTCGATTTTATTAAGGCATTTGTTCTGCTTTAAGGTCTGCTGGGCACCGGCGAACGCCAAATATATTACTCTGTGAGATGAATAATTGCATCAATTTAAAATAGTAGGGCCAGGGACAGATTGGGTGTGTGGGGGTGACACCTAATGTTGAGACCGATGCATTTTGGGCTAATTACCAGCAGTTAGTGCTTTCCCAGCTCAAAAGTTAATTCCAATTCAGGCATAAAAAACGCAGAAAGACATAAAGATGAAAGCTGGTGGCATTTCTCTTTCCTCTGCCTGTTCATCGCTTCTTGTCAAAACCTGCTTGCCTGGCAGGATTTCTAGGCAATAAATGGGAATATTTCTCCCCAAGCTTCCTCCTGCCTGGTGCTGAGTCTCCCCACGCCATGATTCGGATTCCCCACGGCACCGTTGAGCATCCGGCAGCCTCACAAGACAGTGCTGAGGCTGCTGGGTTCCCACGGTCGAGGATACCCGGGGGTGCGACCAGGCTTTCAGCTCCCCTTCCCCACTTCTCCATGTGTGCCAGTGAGATTAGATGGGAGCATCCATCCCCCGAACCAGCCCAGACTCAACATGGAACTGTGGCTGTGGGTAGCTGCCTGGTCCTCCACTCTGGGTTCCCTCTCCACACCCCCATGAGGAATCATGTTCCCCAAAATATTCCAGACGGTACAAAATCAGGGTGTTGTTGGGGGGGTCCCCATGGTCCCATGCCCAGCCTGGGTTTGTGGGCCAAGTTAGACCTCCTGGGGCTGCCCCATCCCATGTGCATGCAAGGCTTGCTCTCAGGACAAGGGGAAACCAGCCTGGGAAAACCACTCAGCTTTGCCAAAACCCCGTCCCATGTTTTCCCTGGCACGAAGATCTCCCCAGACTCCAATATCTGCTGAATTTCAGTTTTCCCTTTGGCCTCAGAGCAGCAGGATGCGGCCTTGGGGTTTTACCTATGGCTCCATCAGCAGCGCAGGATTAGGGATCTCATGCCCCATTCCTGGCCTCCAGGATGCAGGAGAAGGGTGGGATGGGGCTGAAAGCCGCCAGGTTCAGGGTGGGGGGCTGGTAGCAGACCCCAGCACTGCCCGCCGTGCCACACCGCCCCCGGCCCCGAGCCCACTGCCGCTCCTTCTGCTCCCTTTTTTTGGTGTCTCTCTCCAGAGCCACCATTAAACCCATTTTCCCCACAGCCAGGCCAAGCTGTTTATCAAAAGCCTCCATCATTAGGTTAATGAGTCTCAGCAAATTATTTCATCCACAACCCAGTTCATCCAGAAAACAGAGCAGAAAACTGCTGACAGCTCAACCAGCTGCAGATCACCGTGCCATTGCGGGGGACAGGGGGATGGCTGCCTGATCCACAGGGAACTCAACACCGTTAGACTCCCCCATTTGATACCCCAAAGCATGCAACACACCTGGTGATGCTTGGGACCCCTGTCCCAACCCCATCAGCATGTTTCAGCCCCACAGAAACAGACCCGCTGAAGAGCAGGGGGGTGGTTCCTGTCTCACTCCACCCTATCTTGGCCCTGGGCATCTTATTCTGGCACAGGAATTATTCCCCAGACTGGGAAGCATCCAGCACCACCAGATGCCATGGGACAGCTGGAGCTGAGAGCAGGGGGTTGTAAACCCACCACCCGCACAGCTTCACTGGGGCACTAAGCTTTGCTTCAGCTGCAGCCTCTGTGCTCCTGCTTTCCAGGCTGGAAGCCAACCCACCAGCTCTCCCACGGCCGCTGCCTCTCCGCAGGGATGTGATGCTGGGAGTGTCCTACCATCAAAGGCCCAGCCTGGAAGGAGCAATGGGAGAGCAGGAGGAGGCAAAGGGCAGGGATGCTTCAAGAACAGGACCTCTTGGACCACAGTGACCAGGACCTGGCGACAAGGTCTGTTTGTCCTGTTTGTCATCAGTCGTGTCCCCGAGGACGCAACACCTGTCATGGTGGGCAGCTGGGAGGAGATTTGCTGTGCTGGTGTCACATCCCAGACCATGTAACCTGGCTTCAAACTGCAGAAGGGGATGTGTCACGGGATTCGGGGTGGCATCGGCCGGGGGACGGCTGAGGGACACATACACGATTCAGTTTTCAACTTTCCATACTGACTGCTGTTGCTGCCCTGCAGCACCAGCCTAGTTGGCATTCTTCATCGGTGCTGCACTCCCAGCTGGACCAGCAGCCGCTGCAGAGCCTGAATTATTCAGCTCAAGCATGGCCCATTTGCTGATGGAGCAAATGAGGACTTGGGAGCAGGACAGAGTCCTCAGCAGCATTGGGAAGCCGTTCCCTGGCTGAACTGGCCCCCTCCCTCCCTTGCTGTGCCACTCAGGGCTGGCACACATCCCAGCCTCCAGCCTCTGAGCTGGTCCATGGCACCAGCACGATGTTGGAGAAACTCTGGCTGGATGCTGCACTCATGATCTCAGCAGCAATAGATCCAGGGCACCAGTCACACCTCACCCTGATCAGTATCTGGTTAAAAATTATAAATAAAAAACTGGGGAGGGGGGGAGGGGGAATAGCTATAAATAAATTGCTGTATTAAAAACTGCCCCTTTCCATGCTGAGAAACAAAAACCTTCCAGAATTGGTGACGTTAAAAAACGTCCCTTTCAGACTAAGGCTTAAAAAAATGCCACAGGAATGCAGATGTGAGCCTTCCTCCCTCCCACAAACTCATCGGCATTTAAGGAGGTGCAGATTTAGGTCACTGCGTTCCCAGCCAGGCGCGCACTGACCTTTCCATGAGCTAAAGCAGAGCTCGGGAGAGCTGTCAGGTTTGGGGGGTGTTAATGGGGGTGATGGTGGGAACCTACCCATGCTGCTGGGGTAAAGCTGGAGTCGGGCAGTGAGGGGGATGTAGAGATGCCTCAAGATGGACCGTTTGGGGTTCGGGGAGGGGAAGGATGCATGACAGGAGGACGAATGGCCAAGGTGACTGTCTGTGTCTCCTCTCCCCTGCAATTTGATGATTAAACCAACCTCCTGCCAACAGCACTCAAAGCTTCATCCTGTCGGTGCTGAGAGGCGCTGGCCCAGTATGGGCATATGGCTGAACCTGGCACACATCCTGCACCCCCGGGCATGCTCCACTGAGGAGCCCCCCTGCACCTCCTGTGCTAGAAACACACTCAAGACCTTTTTTTAAAGCTTTTGTCTTGATCTGTACCCCAATGTCTACATGCCTCTCATTTCCCCCATCCCCAGGTACCTTTCTGGCTGGGGGTACCAGAGCCCTGGGGCAAATGTCATCCCACACACACCCCAGGGACAGACCAGCATCCTCCCACTCATAGCTCTCCCACGCTCTTGACTGCATCTGGTTGGCTCCAGGGCAGCGATTTTTAACTCTTACTTTGGCATAATTCCTTATCTGGATAAAACATCACCACGCTCCTCCTCCCCAACATGCTGCCTTCCTCCAGAGTTCCCTGTGCAGGACACTGACACGTGTTTCAAGTTAATTAGTTAAAAAAGACACGGGACATAAACCGGGACAAATAACCGTTGCACCGCTGCCACCGTTGGCTGTTCCTATGGATGGGTGACCACAAGATGTTGAAGGCTGGGAAGGCATGGGATGGCTGAGAGCATCCCCACCTGCACACGGGCTCTGCAGTGCCGGCAGTGTCTGTTGTCCATCTGATCTGTCGGGTCCCCAGCCTGTTGATCAGCCCCTCCCCACACCACTGGCAGGTAAGCACATCACCAGGGCACAAAAGCTTTTCCCTGTGTCATTTTTCAAGCGATTAAATACAAAACCACCCAAGTGCTGCTCATATTTCAGTGTTAATGTCGCTGCCAAATATTATCTCGGTGACGCTGCTTGTAAAACAAAAGCGATCGATAACGTTCGTATCTCAGGACAGACACTCTGGCACAAGGTTAGCTGTGTGTGCACCAAGGTGCGTTGGTACCTGCACACTCCATCCCCGGCTCAGCACCAGCACCCCTGTACCTGGGACCTTCCAGGTTTTGTTTTCCCTTCTGCTGGGTTTCTAATTAGGCTAAAAGTAGGGAGGCTTAACACACTTCTTGCTTTCTAATGAGCACGGCGCCCAATGGAGCTGCAGCCCAGAGCAGTCCACAGGTCAAGATGATTTACTGATGGGGAGACCGGTGGGTTTTTTTGAGGTTTTGGGTGTTTCTGTGGCCAGGAGGAAAGGGGTTTCCCTGGGCAGGGAGGGGATGCCATCATCTGGGTCCTATGCTGGGCACTCAGGGCTGGTGCAAGCCCCCATTGCACCATCTCTCTGCTTTGAGCAAATGCAGCCATAAAACCTGACTTATTTTTGCCCATTGCGTATGAAAACTGAGCACAGGTCTCTCTCTCTGAATTATTCACTCTTGGCCCTGTCTTCACTGCTATTAAAAAGCTGCTGGTGTGGGAAACGCTGTTTCTTTATTCTCTGGACATTGTTCCAGACGGTTCAGCTCAAGCCCTTCACCAAAGAGCAAGCTGGGGCTCTGTGCTTCTGTTCCCTATGTCCAAGCTGCTCAGAGGGAGGGGAGAGCAAGAGGAGGCCCAAGGAGGGAGAGGAAGAGCATGGGAAGGTCTCTCTCCCTCTGTACAGAGGGCACACGCATGTGATGAATGGCACTGGCCTGCACACGGGAACATGTCCTGTGCCACTGTCACCTCTATCACTTGGCTGTGTCCTGACTAATACTGTGTCTCTCCTGGTTGGCATGGGGGGAAGGTGAGGAGCAGCCCAGGGAATGCCAGACCCCCACAGTACTGACAGTCACAGCAGGTCCCACGGGTAGGAGCACTGCCCTGCAAGCTTGGCTTTGCCAAACCTGACCTCCGGGACAGTACGAGTGGATCTGCATCTTGTCCTGCGAAATGGGGCAGGAGTAAAGCCCCCAGATCCTGGCAGCACTTCAAACCCATCCACAGGGGAACTCTGGAGAGGAAATTCGTCTTTGGGAAGACAGCAAGTCCAGGGCTTCAGCTGTGGGGAGGTTTTCTGGCAAGGTAAGACATGGTCCAGGGGTCCCAGCTTCTCCCCACTGTGAGAAGACCCTTCCTGAGACAAACTGCCACTCCCTCCACTGCCCACATTTTGCTGCATCTCCACTGAGCTGCAACGCACTTGGGCAGCAGAGCCTCCACAGAGGGCTGTCAGGGTGTTTCTGAGCAGCTCACAAGGAAAGGAATACCTCAGGGAAATCCTGAGCCTCACACCCGGGATGCTGCCGTTCAAGGTATCCCTACATTAAAATCACTGCACAGATGGGAACAGCTGGGAAAAAGGCTGGTGACTCAGGACTATATATACATATAGTCAACATATATGGCATGTTTTGATCTATTTGGGCCTGTCAGATTAGCTGTCACTTAGGCAGGGCTTCCTGCCTAGTTTTCCTGCCTAGCTGTGGTGGTTCAGCCCCAGACCACGGCTGAGTACCACACATTGCTCACTCACTCCTGGAAGAGAAACACAGAGCCTCCGTGGGTTGGTATAAGGACAGCTTACCAACAAAAATCACTGTGAATATAGAACAATAATGACCAGTTACACTCACACCCAGTGCTAACACGAAGTACCTTATTGTCCTGATGATTACAGAATGCCGCCTGACAGCAAGGACCAACTGACTGACCCAACATCCCAGCCACACTCAGACTGTCCTGGAGGCAACCAGCCCAGGCCCTTCCCCAACCAGCTGCTTGTATGGGGAAGTGGTCTCAAGTGGTGTGGAAAACAGCCCAGGCTAACTCAGCTCACCTGTGCTTGCTGCTTGGGGAGGTTAACTCTGGCCTGGCCAGAACCAGGACACTAGCTGCCTCAAAAAACCAGCTTTTTCTGGTTTGTTTTTTTTTTTCATGGAAAGCAATCAGAGCAAGTCTGCAAAGTCAGGCCATGAAACATGCACACATTAACTAAGCGACACACCGGGGAGGGACAGCGACGTGGAGCTGGGCGTTCATCATCGACACCCCGTCCTTGGGGACCAGCAGAGTTTTGCAGATAAGGCACATTGCTGGGACACACTGAATTCAGACCCTTCCCCTGGATATCCCACCTGCCTTTTGTCACTGGGCAGGAGTCACGGGTACCTGAATAATTTGGATCTGGAAAGGAAAGCACTCTTTGTCACAGGCTGAATAAACCCTGATTTGCTGAGACTCTTGAGATCGTAGCTGTACCTCTGCGGGTTTCCATGGCAGGGCTCCTATCAGGTAGATAGCCATCAGCTATTCAGCTCTGCCTGCCTGGCTCTTCATTAATAATGCTGACCCTCATCATGGGACCAGAGCGGAGCGATAGAGACACCCCCGTGAATTTCTGAGGCTCCTTGTCTCCCAGGCTCAGCCTGTCCTGTTCACAGATACCCCCAATGCTTCTCTGAGGCAATGATTCCCTTTGACTCAACAGTAGATCTCTCTCTTTTTTTTTCCTTTTGGCTTTTCACGTGCCAGCTCTTTTATTTTCCACGTTTGACCTGATCAAGATGAGTCTTTTTTTTGCTTTGACACTTTTGGGAAGGAGCTGGCTCACTGGGACTTCAGTTTTTTCACAGAAAACCTGAGAAGTCAGTTATCTCTGCCGCCCCGATGGACTCAGAAAATCTGCTCAGCTCTCTTAAAGCAGATAACTGCACTTTCCTCCCTGACTTCAGCTACTTAATTCAGCTGTGAAGACAGGAACCGGGCTCCTGCTGCTTGATCTGCCCAGGGCGTCACAGCGGGCAGCCGACTCTGCCCATGACCTGAGGTTGAGGGGCTTTTGATTCATCACTTATCATCCCCCAAATGCACCTGAAAGGTGCCTGTGTCGCAGGGTGAGGATGCAGAAAGAGATGTGCAGTGTCCTGCTGCTTCTGGGCTCCCATCGCTGGCACCATGTTCTGTTCAGCCCTGCCTCGAAGGACTTGGGTGTCACGGTGGATGAGCCAGCAGTGGCTCTTGCAGCTCAGAAGGCCAATGGTATCCAGGGCTCCATCAGAGAGGGGTGGCAGCAGGGAGAGGGAGGTGATTGTCCCTTTCTGCTCTGCCCTCATGAGGCCCCACCTGGAGTCCTGTGTCCAGAGCTGGTGCCTCCAATACAAGAAAGATGTGAAACTGTTGGAGAGGGGTCAGAGGAGGCCATGAAGATGATTAGAGGGCTGGAGCACCTCTCTTATGAAGAGAGGCTGAGGGAGCTGGGCTTGTTCAGCCTGGAGAAGAGAAGGCTGCGGGGTGACCTCATTGCAGCCTTCCAGCCCCTGAAGGGAGCAGAGAAACAGGAGGGGAATTGACTCTTTAAAAGGGCAGGTAATAGCAGGACAAGGGGGATGGATGGAAGCTGAAGGAGGGAAGGTTTAGATTAGATATTAGGGGGAAGTTCTTTCCAGAGAGAGTGGTGAGGGGCTGGAACAGGCTGCCCAGAGAGGGGGTGGCTGCCCCATCCCTGGAGGTGTTCAAAGCCACGTTGGATGGGGCCCGGGGCAACCTTGTGTAGGTCCAGGCCTGGAGGTTGGTGGCCCTGCCTGTGGCAGGGGTTTGGAACTCTGTGATCCTTGGGGTCCCGTCCAACCCAGACCATTCCTTGATTCTATGATTCCCAGTCAACATTAACTCCACCTGCATCACAGTAGAACACAATGTCCCACTCATCACTCAGTGCAGCAGCATGATGCAAGGAGCTGTATCAGCATGGCAGGGACTGGCAAGCCCCTTCCCACCCCCGCGGGGACTGTGGGATGCTCTGGTGCCACAGCATCAATTTTCATTTTGCAGAGGGTTCTCAGTCACGATCTCCCCTGGTTTGATTGCTTTCTGCCAAGCCAGGCCCACTCACAATCATACACTTCAATCCAAACCTGGTCCAAGCTCTGAGAGGCTTTTAAGAGGAACTGTGATATAATTTAATCTGGACTGATTAAATTAACGGAGGTGTCACTGAGGCAAAGGCTGAGTAAGGACAACCCACCTCAACCTTTTGCAGGCAGGCACTTGAAGGAAAGAGGAGGTGAGAGCAACAGCTTCATTTCAAGTACCACCACAGGGGCCGTCCCAGTTTGGAACTGGTACCCAGCACCCAATTTTAGTGTCCAGCCATCCCAGTGGTCTGCATCCTGCCCAGAGGGGATCCCTCCCAAACATTCATGTGACCACCCACTGGTTGGAAACACAGTCCCCAGGGAAGAGCTGTGGCTCCCAGTACCTGAGATGATCCGAGTGTGATGGGAAACCAGAAAAGCCAAGGAACTGAAGTCACGGGACAGTGGGAACGAGCCTGACATCGCAACATCAACCATGGTCATCATTCCGTCTGGAGGCAGGTACACCTCCTGGGGCCTCTGCCTGAATAAGAAAAATCAGCGTTACGCCCAGTTAATATTCAAGCTGTGATTAATCAGAACACTCCATCGCCCAGTCCAATTCTGCTAGCTTTGCATGTACATCCTTGGCTTTTGTTTAAGTGCCCGGAGAGCCAATTGGACGCGGGGATTGATGGGAGCTGCCAAGCACCCCACTCCCCGGCAGCAATAACTTACGTTCCTGTTGTTCAGTGTGCAATAAGAAAGGCTGGAATTCGTCCTCTAGATTTTTCTCTCTCAAGAAAGCCATAGAAACCTGCACACCCACTAAAACCTGGCTCTGTACTTCAACAGGCGATGGCACCACAGCTGCCTGCGTGGCAGGGATGTGGAAGTGGGTCCATAAAGCGGTTGGGAGGAGGTGAGCATCACCCTGGCATCTTTGCTGTGGCCCGTCCTGCTTTGGACCCAACATTACCCTGCAGAAACGAGACAGCCAAACCCCTCTGGTTCCGTCAGGGAAAGGCTCTGTGGATGCTCCAGACTCCACCACGGACTATGCTCCAGCCCCATGGCCACTTGTAAATTGCTCTTCATTGGGCCAGCAGCCCAGAGGAGATGCTAGCCACAGCTCTGTGCATCTGAGTGAAAGAATAACCGTTTATTTTTAGGCTGAGCACTGACGGGATGAAAGCCATTGATCTGAGCTCATAATTACATCGTTATCTCTGCCCTACGAGATAAAGAGATTTCTAGCTACAGGCTTTTTGAAAAGCTGGGCTTGAAAGCGGATAGAAGAAGGATTTATTTAGTTGAGCTTCTCTATTTTTTTAAGTGAAATGTTAAATAATACAGTTTGCTTTTATTTATTCACTTTTTTTCTCCAGAAGATGGAGAGCTGTGGAAAGTTTCTCTCCTGCTCAGTGCTGCAGGAGTCTCAGTGCCCTCCTGGAGCCCTGGGATCATGCAGAACATGTTATGAAAGCTCCATAACATGTTCTCTTCATGAGTTAGTTACACCACAAGGAGAGAGGTTAGAAGAGAGCACTACAGGGTGCTTGGCATGGGTTAGGTCATTGGGTGCTACCGTGACCTTCTGGAGTGACATGCATCTTGGAAAGCAGAGGCAAAAGTGGTCCCCAAGTAGGTCACCACCAGCTGCATGGCTTCCCTTCCAGGGAAGGTCATTCGCTTCTCTCCGAAAAGCACCAAGGCTTCAGTAAACCAACTGAGCCTTTTTCCTTGAGCGCTGCAAGCTCCCGCTTGGCCATATGCCACATATCCTGCTCCAGGAGAGGAGCAAGAGCCCGACAGTTCACCAATGTCTTCAGCCTGGTGCTCGTTCAGCAGGAGAGGTCTGCTCCACTTGCCGGTCCCATAGCTTTCCCTCTCCAATCATACTGGCTGCTCTCCAAGACCAGAAAGAGACCTGCTTCCATATCAACTGCTTAGCATGCCTGATGTCACCCGTGTTTTACAGCCCTCTCAATGAGGACCAAATCTGTATTGATTTCGGAATAACTGGAGCTGTAAATTACTGGTCACGACCAGCCTGGCCAGTACCGAGATGAGAATCTATTGATTACACCAAAGGTTTAAATCTAATTAGCAGGCAAGGAAACTGGTTGGAACAAGCAGCACGATTCAGATGTTCTGAGATGTAATTAAAGCTGCAAACCTACCTACCAAAGCAGAACATGCAAATAACCACCCTGATCAAGCACAATCTGCAATCCAAGGAACTTCCTTTTCAGGGAGAGGCTGGAAGAAACGGGAGCAGAAACATCACTTGGGGGGGGCGGGGACACAAAGGACCCTCTCTTATCCCCATGGGTTGACTCAAAATGCTTCTTTCTCTTTCTGTGAAGCACTTTCTGTTCAAGAGTTCTCAGTTGACAATGGCTGGTGCTGCCTTGTCCGCAATTAATCAAGGCAGCTTCTTAATTGTGAGGGATACAGGGGATGCTCGCTCTGGTACTGGGCTGGAGCTGGGTGGCTGATCTGCTGGGACCTCTTAGTTGGGACATCTCAACAGGGACCCCTGTTGCAGGCAACTCGCCACACCAATGCTGGGCAGTGGCAGAGAGGAAAACTCCATGGGAAGCTCTCATGCTGAAGCATACTAAGAAAGGGAAGTTAAAGATCAATTTTAAGGCTGCTAGACACCACTGGGAACTACTTTTTCAAGAGGAAAATCTCCTTCACTCTGCACGTGCCAGAGCACTGGGACCGGGTTAAAGCACCAGTTAAACCTGCAGCGTGTGGGAGCAGCCATGGGGATGGGGTGACTCTACCACTACCACCCTGCCCCAAGACTGTCACCCATCGAGACTCAGCAATAGTTTGCACAGAGACTTCATTTGGGGGTGCTACTGAAGGCAGGGGAGGGTGTCCACGAAGAAGATGGGTGACATTGAGGGGGTCCCACCAGCAGGATGGAGGGTGCTGTAGGGACACCAGCCCTGACTGTGGGCATCCTTTGAGTGACTCCCACCTGTCCTTTCAGTGCCATACCTGGAGCATCAGTGACATCTGCTGCTGTCTCTGGGCATCAGCGCCAGACTCGTCACACAGCCAACCTCCACGGCTCGGCTCCATCCCCACCGTCACAGAGGGTGGGGGGTCCCCAGGACTGGGGCACGGCCCTCATGGTACCACCACCTCAGGAGCTACCATCACCCCAGTGTGTCCTTCCTTGGGTCCAGCACCTCAGAGTCTGCTGGAAAGCGAGCCTAAAAAATGCCAAAATTAAAAAAATAAAAGGGGGAAAAAAATTGTTTGAGTGGTGCCAGAGAGAGAGGGGGGTGTTCTCCTGCAGCAGCGCAAGAGGAGCTCCATCCCAAGCATCCCCCTGAGATGGGAAGAAGGGCTGGGACCTGAAGAAGGGCACCAGGAGGTTCATTTCTCACGGAGCGGGGTTTGCTTTTTCGAAGGGACACTTAAAAATGTCACCAAAAAAAAGCAACCACCCACCCTGCCCAGCACACGCTGCAGCCTTCCCCGGCAGCACGCACCCATCACCTTTGCTCTTGATGAGGCACAAAGCAAGCGCGACCCTGCTGATGTCATGCCTGTGCACGAAGTATTTTAACCCATAGAATCAAAGGATTGTCAGGGTTGGAAGGGACCTCCTGAGATCATTGAGTCCAACACCCCTGCCAAAGCAGGTTCCTTAGGTCGCACCCAACCTGTTCCCCAACACCTGTGCCATCCCTGTTACCCCCAGGGGTGCAGGAGAGCCAAGCTGAGCTCTGCAGAGCTGAGGACCTTTCCCTACAGAGAAGGGGGTGTACCCCACCATCCCAACCTCCTCCTCCTCGCCTTGCACCCAATGCCAACTTCCACCAGCGAGTCCCAGAAAGAGGACGCCTGCCTACCCCTACCAGCCCATACCAGGGATCGCATTCTCAGAGGGAATGAAAGAAGCCAAAAACATCACAGATTTTTCCTTTTTTTTTTTTTTTAATCCTTTTCCAATAGTCTCACTTTATTAGATACCACATCAAGAGAGGATGTTGTGCTGCATGCAGCGGAAGACTGGAGTGTTTCTAGTTCCTGTGTAACATTTTCATTTGCTCTTAATAGTTGTAAACGGATATTTGGCTGTAAAATCACTGCATGCGAGTTTGAATGCAAACAGCAGTCGAAGAGGCTTTTTTCTCCTTAGTTTTTTCTTTTTTTTTTTCTTTTTTTTCCTTTTTTTTTTTTTTTTGCACCATTCCCGATCCATATGCACATGCTTTATTTACAACAGAAAGAAGTCATTCAGAGCAGGAAAATGACCATCTGAAAAACTGAGAAGGGTGGCAGAGACAAGGACTGCGACTCGCAGGATACCGAGATGGGGACTCTGGCGAGTCGTGCTTTATTTTTGTGGGTGCAAAGAGGCAACTTGAGCATCCTTTGACCAAAGGGAAAGCAGGCTGGGCAGAGAATGCCAACACAGGGTAAGGGAAAACTTATTGAAGGAGGCCAGGCTGCTGCAGGTCTGGAATAAATTAAAGATGGGCTCAGATATCTTTAAAGAAGAAAATAAAATCATTAATTTCCTCCTCAGCCACACGTTTCCCTCCACAAAGGTATAGGCTTGGGCTGGGTCCATCACTCTTGAAGGGATGAGAGCAGCATCCTACAGCTGAACCACCCAGAGCAGCAAGCTTTCAGGCACAGCTGTGTGAGGAGCACGGGACGCAGAAGGGAACAATCCAAAAGAAGCAGGTCATTTCATTCTGGGGTCTCCGGACAGCCCCCCGGATGAGGGCAGCGTGGGACAGGGGCTCTGCGATGGTGCAGAGCTGCACAAAAGGAGGAGGAACATTTTCAAAGTGTCCTCTCCCATCCCACTCCTCCGCACATTCTGCTCTGCGTAGCTCCCATTGCCATCAAGGGGGATGGAGGAGCTCGGCCTGAGCAGAGCAGAGGATGCAGATGATGGTTTAGGTTTGTGTTCCCCAGCTGCGGTCCAAAGGTGGCTCCTGGGGGAAAAACTGGTGACAACGTGCTGGCAGCAAGCAGCCAGGGCTGGGGGCACAGCAGAGCTCAGTGGGAGCTGAGCTGGGGAAGGGCTGCCTGCAGCGAGGTTGGCATGACTCTACAGCATCAGCATTGTGCAGCATACACAGCTCTCACCAGCTGTGGGGAGCACGGCCTTGCAGAGATGCTTAATACCAGTCAGCACTCAGAGTGAATTCTGCTGGGGAAAGGGTGTGAGTGGGGAGGAAAGAAAAGAGTAGAGAAGAGTACAGTAGAGTAGAAAAGAATAGAGAAGAGTAGAGAAGAAAACTAGGAAAATAACTCATCCAATTAAAAAAACAGCTCTGGGGTACAGCTGAACCAAGAAGATGCCCCATGGCAGCAGACCACAGCAGTGGATTGCTTGGGAAGCCACAGGACAGGGCCAAGCTGAAGGGGCTGGGGCACAGGGTCCATACAGTGTGCACAGCGTGCAGCTGGCTGACAGCACAGCGCAGGAGCACTCCTTGTGCTGCTGCCGACCTTGCTCCTGTGAGGCTGCCCAGAGACGGTGAGTGGTAGCGGAACCCATCAGCATCCATCCAAGCACCTCGGCTCTCCTGCTATCGGGAGTAAATCAAACCCCTCCAGACAATCATTAAAGCACCAGTTGGAGACAATGGGTCTTGTGCAGATTTGGGAAGGGGAAAAAAACCCAACAAACAGCACACAATAATAACCAAACCACCAAAAAAAATCACCCCAAACAAACCCAAACTTTGGAAGACCTCTAACTGTTCCAGCTAGTTTCAGCATTTGTGGTATTTTGATGTGATAATCCTTGCACACATCAGCTAGTTGGTGGGAAGTATCTCCTCCCTCGGCTTCCCTTCTTGTGTGTGGTGCAGGAAGCGGTGGGCAGCAGAAGGGATGGTCTGTGGAGGGCCTGGGGACAGCCCCCAGCACTCGGCTCAGCCATAGAGAGGAGGTAGCTGGAAGCTTGATGCATGGAGCGTGTGAGTTCCTGGGGTGGAAGGAACCAACCCAAAGCTGCGTTTCATTCCCCCGCGAGCGTGGGGCGCGTCCCTATTTCTCATTATTGTTATAGTATTGGCAGGTCTTCTCAGCAAAGGATGTACCACAACATTGCTCAAGTGTACCAGATCGGAACTAAAGCTCAAGCAGGACTTGCAGGGTTTACATCAGTGACGCAGGCTTTAGCCTAATCACGACAACACAGATACCGGGCTCTACAGTTACGACCCACACCAAAGCCAAACAGCTTTTTCATTATTGCAACTGAGGTATCGATATCACACAAGCAGAACGGGCTGATGCTCTGACAGCAGCGCTCGACATACCCTACATTGGGTGAGAGCACAGCCGGGCTGGCAGCCACTCATCCCATTGGGGAGATAAAGGTGCCGCGAGCCGGTGGTGATGGGACAAGCCACAGGAGCGGAGGCTGGAGGAACACAGAGCATCTCACACACGTGCACACACGCGCACACACACACACACACACACACACCAGGAATGCTGTCAAGGCGTGCGTGAGACTAGTGAGGAAGAGGAACAGTCAGAGGGGAGCTATTGCTTGACAGAATTACACACCGGGATAATTCAAGGGCCATGCCCCCCCCCCCCAAAGAAAAAACCCCAAAGGAAGTGAATACAAAAGATCTGGGTTAGTTTTCAGGTGGAGGTGAGGACAGGGCACAGAGGATGCTTGGAGGAGGCAGAGGAGCATCGCTGCCCTGGGACCAGAGGCGTGTAGCAAGGCATGGCTGCGCTGGAAGACGGACATCAGAGATTTAAAGGGGGCTGGGCAGAGGACAGGACGGGTGGGAAGGTTGGGGCAGCAGCTCCCTTTAATCACTGGCAACGTGGTTTTCATTTTGGAGTGTGTGCCAGCGTTCAATCTTCTTGTCCTTGTTCTTCAAGCACTCATACCAGTGTTTCAAGCGCTCCCCCTTGGCCGTGATGCCGAGCTGACAGCCGCCTGGAAGAAAGGGAGAAAAAATGCCATATTTGGATATGATGCTGATGATCCACTAAACCATTTCCCTAGGAACAGACCCCACATTTGGGTCATTTCTCTCTACCTTCTGGATTTAAGATGTAGTGGAATTGACAAGAGCAGCTCTGCCTACACAGCGGCCACCATGTGACCCAGCAAAGTGAGCGTACTGTATTTGTTGGCCTGACACAAGCACCCAACCAACCTCCATGGTCCCACCTCAAAGCTCAGCCTGGGGTTCCTCACAGAGCAGGGGACCTATGCACCCCTCCTGTACATCCCTCCCGCATCCCTCCTGTGCATCCTGTGCATCCCTCCCGCATCCCTCCTGTGCATCCTACGCATCCCTCCTGCGTATCCCTCCCACACATCCTACATATCCCTCCTGCATCCCTCCCTCGCATCCTGTGCATCCCTCCCACACTGCATCAGGCACCAATGCCACACCTGGAGCACAGAGACTTGCAGCTCACCAATATAATCATTTGACTTTCCAATGTCATAATCCCAGACAGAAATATCCAGCGATTTCTTGGCCAGATCACTGTGTTTTATATCATAGAAGAACTCCTGTGGAGGGTAAGAAGGAAGGAGGACACTCCCATCACCCCAAGCATCCCTGGAAAACCCACCCAGAATAATCAAAATCACAGTTATGGGATTGCAAACGATCTCTCTGTGCAGTCTGAATTCAAAACTCAATCAAGGGGACATTTAAAAGCCACTAATGAGGAGCCAACGTTCCTTCCCTGTGGCAGCTCTCCTCCCAGGACCACAGCATGCTGTGCAAGCCCATAAGCTGGCCTCACCCCTTGTACCATAGTGAGAGCTTTGCAGGGGTCCCACCACAGCGGCAACAGCCACAGGACCACCCCTCCCCCCCCACCCCAGACATCCCGGTCAGGGATGGCGGTGGGGGTGGCGGGGATGCTTTGAGGTGTACCAGTGCTCTCCTGGAGAGATCTCCCATGGCAAAGCCTTTCCTAAAATATTTCTGGGTGCAGGAGGGGGAAAAGAAACCTGAGCAAGGAACCGGATCTCAGAGGGTTTGTTTTCCCCCTCGCACAAAACATAGGTGTTGGCTGAGTTGATTTAATAACTTAATAATATAAATAATACCATAATATAAAAATTACACCCATACGTACCTCGTTAAACTCAGGATTCAGTGTTTTCTTCTTAATCTGGGTCTTGTGCTTGGCCTTTTTTCCCATGTCAGGTTTCAGCCAACTGGGGGCAACAGAAAATAGCCAAAAACTCAAGTGCAAGAACAGTGTGAGGTTAAGCTAAAATAATGTGAGCTTTGGGGCTAGAAAAAAGCAACAACACATATTTAAGGCAAAGAAATGGATTAGCTGGTCTCTCTTCCCACCTCCGAAAATTATCTAAAATAAAGGTAAAACAAGTTAAATCCTGAATATGGGGTGTTTTTTTAAATCTTTTTTTGTTTCCCTGGGTTGCCAGACAAGATGACAGGCAACTGTGAAGACCTGCTTTGCACAGAGCTCAGCAGAAACCCTTCTGGGGGAGCACCTCTTGCTCAGACACCAGAAAGCAGCGAGCCTGCCCATGTACTCGATGTCCATGCCAACCACACATGGATCCCAAGGCTTCTTCTTCCCTGAAGTCATGCTAAAATAAATAGTTGTAGATGTTTTATGGGTGAACTTCATGTGTCACTGGGGAGGGACAAGAGAAGGGAGGAGCTGAAATGGTCAGGGAATATAGAAAATGAGCAGCCAGGGTAGTCATGAGGGCAATTGCGTGGCTGGTCACCAAGCCTGGCTGCTGGAAAACCCAGCCAGGAATGTGTGAAGGCATCCAGAGATGGGGAGAAATATTTAAAATATATTTTTTTAAAAAAAGAGAAAATATATAAAAATAGCCCATTAGTGTTTACTACCACATGGACTAGTGTACTTGGCCAAGGTGGGTTCACCTAGAGAACGTGAGGAAAATTAGGGACTGAGACTTCACAGTCTGGCTGCAGATCCAGAACTAATGGTGTTAATGAGATCTCTGCTGGAAGTTGATTTAAAAACGGAGAGCTGCCATCTTCTGCTTGTGGGGAATTTTTTTTTTAATTAATAAAAATTAGAGGAACAAAATAAAAATGAGAGAGACTGAGAAGAAAAACTACTCTAGTTCTGCTCAGCCACGACAAGCTGTGCAAAATGCTCAACACGAGAGTCACTGAATGGGTTTTAGGGAGAAAAGGGTTTGGGGTTTTTTTGGAGAACAAAGAGAAAACAGCAACAAAACCCACAGCGGGGAATGGCTGCAGGCTCCTCTCCGTTTCGAGCTTTATGAGGTTTGAGTTAAATTGATCTTATTCCCCATGAGCTGCTCGATGCGAGCAGCTCCCCCACTGCCTGCCGCCAAGCGATGCGCGGCTGCTCGAGGAGACCCCTGCTCCATGTTGGGGCAAGAGCCAGGGGGAGAAAGATGTCTTGTGTTTCTGGTGGAGGGGTCCATGTGCTCAGGAACCTACAGAGAGCGGATGGACCTATGGCCTGGGTTGGTCCTGCCAAGCTTCAGCCACAGCAGGAGCATTCCCACCTTGTACAGGCATCGCCTGCGTGCAGCTCAGTGCTATGCGAGGTCTTGAGGTGCTTGGGAAACAGTCTCCTCTCACCGGTGGTTTTGGAGGAGCTGCCAAGCCCATCAGGTCCCACGACCACATGTGACTACACCACGCCAGCCCCAGCTCTCACTCACAGCTTAACGAAAGGGTCCGAGTATCCGTTGGCGTCCATGGCCGCTAAATGCACGCAGCGCACGATGCCGACAATCAAGCCACCCTGCTGGGTGCTGTACATGAGGGACACAAGGATCTTCCCGCGCTCCTCCACATCCCCGCCACGATCTACCTGCAAGAGGAAGGGACCAGAGATGGGGAAACAGGGGCTGAGTTGAAGACCACCGTCAACTGCGGGTGCGACAAGATGGGTACAAGGGAACCCTGTATCTCCATGGTGGATGGGGACATGAGAAACAATGGGTGAAACCTGTGCAGAGCGTGTCGTCCTCCAAGGACTCTTACCTCCTCTTCGTACAGTGCCATCCCACGGGATGAGCCAGTTGTTCCAGCACGCTTCATCTTGCATGGGGGAGGGAAAAAGAGAGACTGCCATGAGCAATCACAACTGGGAGATGGACTGTCCTACAGCAAAACCACCCTAGGAGCCCAGCCCAGCCCTCCTCCTTGAGAGGGGACTCAAGTACACTCATCTGCTGCACCAATCTCTGCCTCAGCAGACTCAGCATCTCGCCCACAGCACCGGGGAGCAGAGCTCAGAGTTGGAGCATCTCCTCCATGATGGCATACATCAGTACAGGCTGGCAACACAGAGGTCCCTGGGATCACTTCCCCTGGATTCCCACCACACTCATCTCCTAGCCTTGAGGTGTCACATCAGCCCAGACACAGGTGGCAATCCAACTCCCAGGGATGCCAGCAAAGTCAGGCACGTACAGCTCTTGGCTGGTTCCAGCTCCGTGCCTACTGCCTAGCTCCCACCCATGCTGTTCATTAGCAACCTCAACATTAAGGGCAGCAGAAAGAACTTTCACAGAAACTCACTGGTATTACTCTCTCCAGGCAGATATTGAAGTTCTTCTTCTGATTGGCTTTGAGTTTTTTCAAGGAAACTCTAGTTTCTCCAATAAACTCATTGTGGCCAAATTTATCTTCATCACAGACGGAGATCCTGAAGGAAACAGGAAAGGTGAAACATCAACCAGACCGGAGCAGGACCTGGCTCTGGAGCACGAAACCACTCTTGCAGGAGCACTGATCAGGAGATGGACAAAGCAAACCACCACCAAAGCCTCTACTGTCCAGCTTTTCTCCAACCAAGTGCAGCCAGAAAACCAGACTTCTACTTTATCAGAAAAATCAACATAGTAATAGTAAAGCTAATAATTTAATATGAAATGTCTCTTTTTAAAAGCACCATCAAAAGCAGCATCTTCGCATGAAGGATGTTGATTTTGCCTAAAACATCTGCATTTCCAGGTGCTCTCTCCACACCCACATCACTGCCAGTTCTCCTCTCCTGACAAAGACCAGCTTGTAACACTGTGTGCAAGGACACCCATGGGTCCCCCTCCCACCACACCACAGGATACCCCAGGTGTTCTGCTTGCCTGAGGGTTTTTCTCTGCATGTCCTCATCTGTGATGCCATGGTACACCAGGGTCTCATTCCACACGGGGTTACGGGTGTTGCGCAGCGTCTTCGTTCTCAGCTTGTTTGACTACAGCATCAAACCAGAACACAACATCATTATACCCCTGAACCCATCCCCACCTAAATTTAGGCTCACAGACTTACAGATCAGTGGGGGTTGGAGGGGCCTCTGGAGATCACGCAGTCCCACCCCTGCCAGAGCATGGTCCCCCTGAGCAGACTGCAAAGGACAGCACCCAGGATCACGGGGTTTGAATCTCTCCAGAGATGGAGACTCCCCTACTTCTTTGGGCAGCCTGGCCCAGGGCTCTGCCACCCTCCCACAAAAGAAGTTCCTCCTCAAGGTTAGGGGGGACTTCCTCTGGTCCAGTCTGTGCCTATGGCCTCTTGTCCTGTCCCTTGGCACCACTGAACATAGACTGACCCGTCCTCCTGAGCCCACTCCTCAAGGATTTATCAGCACTGAGAAGATCCTCCCTCAGTCTTCTCTTCCCTAGGCTAAAAGTCCAGGTCCTCAGCCTCTCTGCATCAGAGAGATGTTCTGGTCCCCTCAGCATTTCTGTAGGCTCCTGGCGGAGGAGTGTAAATTAGATGCTCCATCACCTCCAGCTAACAAGAGGAGGTTTGACTGGATGTGGAGGACTCTGCAGGAGGTCACTGCTGCCTGCTGAGGCTGTCACACCAGCAAGCCATCAACCCCAGGGGAGCATATCCAGACCGACAAGATGGACCTTTATGCAAGCACCAGGGACCCTGTCACCTGCAGTGGCCAGGGCAGCCTTCGCCAGCCGGCTTTTTTCATTGTCTGGGGTCTGCTCAGTCAAGGAGACTTGTATAAGGAAAAGGTTGCACAGGGGAGGCTGTGTGGGGCTTGGGTTAACAGCTCTTGTGGGCTAAAGGAGGTGACAGCTTGGGAAACAAGGAGCTCTGTCACTTCTTCACGTGTCTTTCCCAAATACACATGCAAAATAATAATAATTTAAAAAACCCTTAAAAGAAAGATGGGCAAACAAGAAAGCAATAGAAATTGAAGTGATGCCTGGGATCAGGACACCTTTATCTTCTCTGCACGAGACCAGGTTGTCCCCACACATAAAACAAAGCTGTAGGCATAAGTCCAATGGTTTTACTCTCAGTTTTGACCCCCTGGTTTGACACTTAGCTCCTCTAAGCAAAATTCAGCTGCAGGAAAGAGCCTTGTAGTCCCTGAGCAAGGATCCAGCACCCCTTGGGCACCAGTTGCCATCCCTGCCTCAAAGGTTTCTTCACCAAGATCAGTTTAGCAGGGCTAGATGTGAGGGTTCCAGGGATGCTCTTGATGGAGGGGAGTCAGAATTTACTTGTCACAGGTTTAACAAGAACATGCTGCAGCTTCAAAGCCAACACATCACTCAAACCCCAGTAATAATTAGATTTTGTGTCAGATGTTTTGTGACGCTTTTAAGAGCGTCACCTTGCCTGGAGCTCCCCTCCATCCCTAAGCAGATCCCTTGTCTGCAGCATGAGCTGTTCCCTGGGTATGGGAGAGCATCCGCAAGCATCACACCGCTTTTCAGAGGTAACACCCTGGGTGAAAGAGCAGCAGTGATCGACTGCATGGAGAAATCAAGGGGAGAAAGCCTGTTGCAAGGGAGGGACCTCAGGGTAGGGGGGATGCTTTGAGAAACCTCTGCTCCATCCCCAGCCCAAAACACACCCAAAGCAGGCAAAGCCTCACCTTACTGGCTCCAGGCAAGAGGTGCAGCTTGACATAGGGGTCTGCCAGGCCATTGGAGTCCATTGGCTTTAAGCCCTAAAAGAGAATTGATAAAAACCCCGGCGTGCACACACCCTCCTTGAGGAGAGAAAAGGCTGCCCACAAACAACTGGGTAAAGAGAAAAATGTGTCCAGCAAGGCAAGAGCATCATCCTGCGTCCCAAGCCGGGCTGGGGTGGGGGCAGCAAGAGGCCGGGTGGGGGCAGCAAGAGGCCGCACTGCTTCTGATCCCACTGCACCAGGGCAGTTGGGAGCTGGACAGACCTGAATGGGTGAAAGGAAGAGAAGAGAGGGGACCACTTACTTTGGCCTTGATGAGGGTGCAGTGCAGGGAGCTGTTGTCCTGGTCATAGAGCAGGCTGAACTCCAGCGCTCCCAGCGTAGCTGATAGTGAGAAGATGAGGAGGAGTTGGAAATAGGACACATTTATGGGCTGGGAGGAAGCCCTGATTAGTAATAATTAGAAAGCTTTGCGGTTCAAATGCCCGCGAGAGTGTGCTGGCATCAGCCAAACTGTTGCGGATAAAGCTGGATGGATTCATGAGCTACGGTCATTGGAGCTTCACAAAGGTGGAACTTCTCAGGAAGGGGAGACTGGGGCTTTCAAGCTGACTTAAATATTGGCCAGGCAAAGGTGAAGGGTGACACCTTCTGTGGGCACAGCTCAGGGATCCAATGGCACCCCAAGACCCTTCCAAGAAGGTGTTTCAGCTCAGATGGCCACTATCTCCTCCCAAAGCTTGGGGTTCAGCCATTGGCCCCGTGTCAGCCTGTTTGGAAACCAGCTGGCACTTGGATGCAGAGTTAGCACAGAACTTCAGCTGGGTCCATCTGCCCCCACCTCAGTGTGATTTCTGCACCTGCTCATGGCCCAGAGCAGCTTTTTCCTATCCTGGGTAGGAACAGGCTGGACAGGCGAAGCACAGCGCCATCCCGCCATAGATCTCACCTTTGTGCAGCAAATTCCCATTTAGGGGAGCAAATGGCTGGATATCAGAGCATGAAGCACTCTCCCAGGCAGAGACATGCGACCTCACAGTGCAAGTCACAGTCCTGCAGCTAACACCTCCTCAAAACCCCGGGTTGCCCAACGAAACTGCCCCCTCCCTCCAGAGGGATGCCCGGGTACGTACTGCCTTCATCAGAGTCATAGCTGTTGGCATCCTCCTCTTCCTCCTCCTGTGGTGGCTGCCGCAGTGGGGCAGCAGGCGCCGGTGGGACAGCGGGAGGCTGCGAGAAGGCGGGGGGCTGCCGGGCTGGCCTCTCCTCTCTGGCAGAGGGCACGGTGTAGCCCCCTCCTCGCTCCTCCCTGGCAGCAGCGCGGGCTGGCTCCGGGGGTCCCAGTGGAGGGCTCGCTGCAGGAGAGACCCCATTAGCCCCCAGCACGCTCTGCCCCCCAGCCCCTTGTAGGGGGACGAGTTTTACCTTGTCTCTCTGGGAACCGTCCAGCCACCCCAGGACCTGGTCTTCCCGCTGCCAGAGGTGCTGGGGACACATACAGCATTACTGGAGTGTTCACCTCCACCCCTCTTCCCCCGAAGCAGGGGGTCTGTGCCCACAGCAGGGCATCGGGGACCCCAGCTGCAACCCCATTGCATCTTACCTGGGGATGCTGCTGGACCAGGACCAGGAGTGGGGCCAGCAGTGGCTGGCGGGGGCGGCCGTGGGGCTTGCAAGGAGTTTGTCCGCTTCACGCCTGCAAAGAGAAGGGGAGAATCAGCAACAGCCTTTCGGGAACTTCGTCTGTGTCATGGAGTTACAGCCGGGGAAGGGCGGCCGGAAGCAGCCAAGATAAGGGCTCAATCGTACACGCTTTTGGAGTGCGGGTGCAGCCCGGGCTGGAGCAGGGAGCGTTTCACTAGGGGGACCCCGTGCTGCGCTAATCTGCCTGAGAAAGAGGGAGACGCAGAAGAGGTGGAACAAGGAGGATGGATGCTCTTGCAGCTGGCACTGGTCCGAGCTGGAAGGGAACGAACCTGTGAGCATCACTGCGAGGCCCATCACACCCCCCGCCCCGTTCCCCTGCATGCCCGACCAGCAGCAATGCCCCGGGACCACGGGTATCCCTTCGGGACACATCACACCCTGAGGCAGCATCGGAGCACAGGTGTACCCTCAGGGGTTATCTGCCCAAACACAGATTAAACCCCAGTGCCGAATGCCCCTCTCCAGCCATCTCCTGGCTTTCCTCCCATCAAACAGTGCTTGGACATTCCCCAGGCCATTCAGCTTCACCAATTCAATCTGCAAGCTCATCCCCTCCCTCGTTTAAAAGCCATCTCTGCAAATGTCCTTCCTCTTCTGGAGGCACCTTGGAAGGATTCAGGCCCTGCTGAACACTGCCAGACACCCGTTTGCATCACGGGCACTTGGAATAGCTCAGAGCACATCGAATCTTCATGAAACAAGAACTGACATCCTCAGCCAGGCCCCCGCCAGCCAAGCACAGGCTCTCACAGGCAGGGCTAGCCTGTGCCCACTCCTTCAGCAGCACCTCATCAGGCACATGTCCAGCCCAGTGGCAAAGATGGGGGATGGGGAGGTTGTAGCAGCATCAAAAATGCTTCTCTCTATGGTCCCAGCCCGGTTGCATCACACCCCCGCTTACAATGAGGCCAGTACATGCTGAGCCCACTCCCATCTTTGCTGACAGCTCTCACATCACACGGGTGACCTATCCAAATTCCTGTCCTTCCATGGGCCACTATGTGCCCCCCTTCACAAGGAAAAGCATGGTGAGATCCTGCCTCTCCTCCCTGCACCCCCTTTACCACCCCTCCCCAATCCCACCGACACCCCAGATGTCCCCATCAGCAAATCCCACAGAGCTGCTGCCCACAGCTCCTGCCAAACAGCAGGCGAATAGCGTGGGAAGCTGGCACGGGTGTTCTGCGACACGGAATCCCTGTGTCACTTGGTGCTGCGTGTCAGGCCCGCACTACCCTTGTACATGGCTGGCTTTACACCCCCGGCCCTCTCTTTGCATGCACACCCAAGACCGCACAAGCACGGCTCTCACCAGGGCTCCTGCTGACCGCACTCTCAGTGGCGTAGTCGCGGCTGTCGGCATCCCCACCGGCGTGCTCGCTGCCACACGGGCCCGGCCGGCCCTCGGCTGGCTTGCGGCTGGGTGCCGGGTAGCTGCTCTGGGCAGCTGCCATCGCGTCACTGCCTGCGGGGAGAGGGATGAAAGCAGCGGTGAGGCCAGTACCCTGACCCCAAAGCTGGCCTGGTGATGCCCAGCCTGGGTGTCACCAGGAGGAAGAGGATGGATACGGCTGCTGTGGCATCACCCCATGATGGCACCGTGAGCCGCCCGGCACCTGCGGGATAGCAGGAGGGCTCTGCACCATCAGACCGACACACAGTGGTGGGGGAAACCCAAAGGACACAGGAAACTGTGGGGACACCAGGGGACATGAGAGCCCCGGGGAAAACACAGCCAGAGGTATCCATCAGCCCATCCTCAGCACCCATCAGCCTGTTCTCAGCACCCATCAAACCCCTGATGCCATTATGGCTCCACAGTCCCCACAGGGACGCGGGGATCATATTTTCCTTTTGATGATCATCTTCCATTTATTAGTGAGACAACAGTGACAGCTGCCTTTGCCTCTTGCTTTCATCCACTTGGCAGCATCCGTCCCAGCAGATAAATCCCAGTCACACGCACCAGGGTGCCGAGGCTGCTTTCTGGGTGATAAATTGCAGCCCGTGGATGTGATGGAAAATGTCTCGGTGTTTACCTGGCTTATGCCGGAGACACCAGGTATAAATCTTTGCTGCGACATAGATGGGATGTTTATCCTTGGCTGGGCTCTCAGGGTCGCCAGGCACAAGGAGAAAGCAAAACGCAACAGATTGCAGGTGGGGGAGGGAGAGGGGGTGATGCTGGGGAGGAGGGAAAATGAGCATCCGCAACCAGGAGCCGCATCCGCACCAGGAGCCCCCGCGGTGCTGGAATGGCGATTCGATACAAGGATTTTCCCAGGGAACTTTTGGAAAATCCTGGGTACATCGCAAGCATGCCGGTCCCTGGAGGAACCTACAGAGCCTGACAAACCCTCCCCAGCTCCCAGGCAAGCCAGAAGCTTAAGGAAAGCAGCCTGTTGTGGGGTCGGGAAGCTTAATGGCATCAGCCACCATCGTGATTAAGTAGCCTTAATTAAGTGGTTTCCCCAACTGCTGCTGCGTGGGAAGATAAAGTTCATCCCTCGGCGTGACTGGGCTGGGTGCAGCCTTGCCAAGGTTCAGCCAGAGCTAAGCACGGGCCAGAGCTGAGCACAGGCTGTGGCTGAGCCTGGGCATCCCCACAGGTGCTCGCCTCCACGGATACCCCAGACTGGGGCTTGTCCTGACACAGCAGGATGCAGCCCCACAGAGCATGGCTTGGCACACGGCTGTGCCACCCACCCTACCTGCAGCCCACCCAACACAGAGCAAAGCCCTAGGCAGGCGCAACCTGGAAATGGGATGTGGCCCCAGGAACCAGCAGATAAAACCTCCTGTGCACTAGGGGCCATTTCCCAGCTGGGCACAGGATCCCTGGGAAGGGAGGAGATCACTCTGGGGGAGGGGAGTTGTGCCCACAGCCCCCCACTGCTGCCTCCACGTAGCTGAGGAAAGCAAATTAAAAGGAGGGGCTGCAGCCCCTGGGCTGCCCCCAGCCCAAATGCTACCCAGCAGAGGTAGCTGGAGGAGCTGGAGAGGCAGGTAACCTCAGCACTCCGATGCCAAATTATGAAAACGGGGGCTGTATCCAAAACAAAGCGCTGGTGGCAGAGCCAGGCTGGGAGCAGCCCCAGCTCCTGCCAGTGCCAGCAGCATCCCGGGATGAGAGTGCAGAGCAGCACAGGGCACACACGCGGTTAGAAAGATGAACCCTGGTGAGAACGCGGCTTCAAGGCCAGGTTGGATGGGGCCCTGGGCAACCTTGTATAGATCCAGGCCTGGAGGTTGGTGGCCCTCTCTGTGGCAGGGGGGTTGGAACTCTGTGATCCTTGGGGTCCCTTCCAACCCCAACCATTCCATGATTCTATGATTCACCCTGGTAAGCAGGAGGCACCCACGGCAGCTGCTCAGCACAGCCCCCTCGGCATTGCTATTAAACACGCCAACACAGCCAGAGCCCCTGAGTACTGGGAGGTGGAGCAATATATAACCCTAAAGAAAGACTGAGGCATCCTCCCCTTGCTCTGGTACCCAAGCACAGCAGATGCCTGGGTGCAGGGCAATGGCATCGGGAGCTTTGGGAGGTGGGAAAATCCCAACTCATCCAGAGCAGGGAGCAGAGCTCAGTGGCTCCATCCCTCACTGACTCGCACAACATCCCCCCATGAGCCTCCTAAAGCTTCCTTCAGGAGTTTTTCTTAGGACTGCCATTAAATAACCAGAAAAAGACCTGCCAATCACCAGCAGCAGGAAACAACACCCACAGAGGCAGCTCTGCTCAGCACTCCGGCGGTGGCAGCGTTTCAGCCCAGGCATGGTGCAGTGGGTGGGCAAGCCCCAGAATAACTCAGCCCCCATGTGAGGGCTGGCAGCAGCAAGGAGAGGTCCTGCCTCTGCAGCTGCCCTCGGAAAACACCCCAAGGAAAGGCATTGAAAGGGAGGAAGGGAGTCGGGGGGGTGCTCGGCACAGGCAGCGGCACAGAGGAGGGTGGGAACACCAGTGCTTACCATCAGAGTCTTGCTCAGCCAGGGGCCCAGTGTCTGCCTGGCCTTGGGGCACAAACAGAGTGAGAAGGGGTGAAGCTGCAGCCCACCCACCCCACCACCTCCTTTCCCCAGGTTTCCTGCACTATTTGTCTCCTTTCTAGGCTTCTGCATCACTGTGTTCATAGCCAGGCAGTGCTGGGACCCTGACCCAGGCATCCCAGACCCCCACCCAGGGCTGCTTTGCTCGAGGATGTCCCTGCAAACCCAACTGCCCCAGTTTGGACCTCCCTCGGCAGGGCAATTTCTGTGCCTTAAGAAAACAGACAGCAGCCACACGAAGCTCTGGATGCCCTTTTCTGGGGCTTGCCCTTGCCATTGATGGGGAGGAGACCCAACGCCTCGCTGGCCAGACCCCTGCCCCTTGCACAAAGGTGGGGGGGAGTAAGCACCCACCATCACCTACCTCGAGCAGGTGTGCGGGAGGGAAGTTTTGGGTCCTGGGTGGGAGGCTCCGAAGGGCTGGCCTCGCTCGAGGCTTGGGGTGCCTTGTTCTTGCTGACGGGCATCGGCTGGGGCAGCACTTGCTTGGGCAAACCCTTGAAGAACCAGGCACCCGAGCGCTTCCACACCTGGGGGTGCAGGCAGCAGGGTGGCACCCATGTCTGGGGGGAGCACCAGGTGCACACCCAGCAGCCTTCATCCTCCTGCATCATCATGGTCTGCCTCCAGCACACAACACTGAGGGATGTGCTGCCATCCCATCACCACCACCCCCAGCCCCTGCAGCGACCCCAGAGCCTGTCCTGCTAATTAATTAGCTTCTCGTCTTTGCACACCACAGGTGGCACACCTCTGGCCACAGCAGCCTCCTCAACCCCCAAGACTTTGTTTTAAAGAAGGAAAACCAAAAGGCATTCAACAGAGAAAAGATCATCCTACAGGTGCCCAAACTCAGGGTTTCATGGTGCTGGGGTACAGGCTGGAAGTCCCTGGAGCATCCCCGAGTCCGGAGCTGGTCCTGTCTCAGAGCTCTGGGGTGGGGACAGTGCACCAAGGGCAGGGATGGAGGAACTCGGGGGCTGGCACGCTCACCTCGCGCTGCTCGCTGCAGATCTTGCAGAGCCAGATGGCATGGGGCCGGCTGTTGGTGGTCTCCACCCCGCACTTGGTACAGACGTTCTGCAGAGAAACCAAAGAGCCGGGTGACGGTGGGGACATTGTGACTGCCAAAAGGTGCCACCAGACCAGCATGCACCCCTCAGGAGCACGAGGTTAACGAGAGCTGCTTAACGAGAGCCCTCCCAGCAGGAACATCAACGACTGCGGGATGTCCCTGTGCCACGTGCAGGTGGATGCTGGGTGACTCAGATGCACTGAAAGCCCAAGGTGCCCAATTTCGATCGGGGAGGGAAGGACGTGAGGGTCCAGGGAGATTGCACCCGGCATCAGGGCACAGGAGGACCCCTCACCTTCTTGCAGTCCTCACAGACGACGCAGGCAGATCCCCGCGGTCCCAGCTGTTCCCCGCAGAGGATGCAGCGGTTCACCCCATCTCCCAGCACGCTGCGGCGCATGTCCTCCAGTCGGGTCATGAGTCGCCTGGCAGAAAGGGGACAGGGGCTCTCAGGAAAGGGCACGGTACGGCTGGGGTACAGGGATCCCGCGGCCTTCGGTCCAGCTGCTCCTTTTCCCCCGTGAGGTTTCCAGCAGAGCCTCTCCTCCTCCAGCCACAGGAATGCCAACAGGGGAAAGACACATCTCAGGGAATGTTTTATGTATCATGCTGCATTATTATATTATATTCCCCTCTAGCTTTACACTGAATGACTAGTAACTTCTACTGATGCTGCCAGAGAGTGGACTCCGGTCCTGGATCCTGCATACCACAAGTGCAGGGACTCCATCCGCATCAGCATCTTTGTACAAAGTAGTTTAGTATCAATCAGTGAAGCAGATTTGCTTTGGCAAGGGGCGTGGACCCGATGATCTCTTGAGGTCCCCTTCCAACTGCTACAATTCTGGGATTTTTTCCTACAACCCACCCCCCAAATGGAAAACTTTCCACCCAGCCCATGGAAGAGCTGCAGGAGATCGTGGAAGAGATCTGGCAGAAGGACTGAATGAATGAACTGTTTTTTTCTCAATTTGTAAGGGGAAAAATAAATAGATAAATGAATGGCATATCATTTATTTTATAGAAATTCTTAGCCCTTCCAAGTGGAATGTAAAAAGCCCACTGGAGAGTGGGCTATAAAAATACATCTGCTTACTGCAAAGGTAAATAAAACCCAACCCCAACCCAGTTAAACACCTTTGGGGGGGATAATAAACAAACATAGCCTTGGCAAAAGCAGTTTGCAAAGCAGGAGTGAGCTGCCTGCCGAGCACCCGCGAGCTGGCGACGAGTTGTACGCTCAGTTAACCCAGAATCCTAGCCCTAAAAATAGCACCAGAAGGGAAAAAGGATGCATTATTTATGCCATTCAGCAAGGAACGAGGAGGAATGAAGACAGGGAGGAGGAGACCCAAGCCCACCGGAGAGAGCAGCAGCCCCCCCTCGCCCACAGGGCTGCCGCCCACTCCCACGGCAGCCTGACCCAAATCCAGCAGCGCCACTGGCACGGCGTGCCGTAAGAAAAGAATATACACCTGGTGTTTAAAAGCCATTTTCCCACAGGTCTGATGACACCTTTGGGTACCAGCACCTCTGAAACACCCACAAACAATATATGAGCTCTCCTGGGCATCAGGTACCTCCACAGTTGGTCTCTAGCCGCTTGCAGGATGGCTGGGGGATGTGGGAGTGCAGCGGTGTTATTGCACATGTGTGATAAGAGGAATAGCAGCACGAGGAAGAAGAAAACAAAGCACTGTGGAACATGCAGCCCCATTGTGGTGCAGAATGACTCGCTGCAGTCAACGGGAGCATCTCAAAGCGCGTCATCAGCCACCGAGTCAAGCCCAAAGGGGACCAGGCGGCTCCGTGACTTGGTGTATGTTATCTGAATGGCTCAGTTCAGCTGCATTAACACCCACCAGAGAATTCCCCACTTGCCCCAAGCAGCGGCTGACCTCCCCAGCTTGAGTGTGCTGAGGACCAAGGCAGGTGCTATGAGGAGGTGTCTCCTGATGCACCCGCTGTCTGTTCCCAGACAGGAAAGCTGGGCTGGGGCTGGGCAGCCAGGAGAAATCACTGCGCCCTGCAGCTACGGCATCAGCAGATGAGCTCACAAAGTTCCTTCCACTTTCATCGCCTGAAGTTTCGGCAGCAACACAACCACTCTCTCCAGATACAATGATCATGGTTCTCAACCTGAGCTAGGATTTGTTCCAGGAAAAACCAAAACCCAACCACCTTGGGCCACAGCATCCCTTCCCTCCTTTCCACTCTGCTACGTGATAGGCGTGTGCCTGCCTATCCCTGCCCTTGAGCAGCTGCCTGCTGCTTTGCAGATGATCTGGAGTTGATTGCTTCCTACAGAACAAGCTGCTAGAGCTGCTAGTGCCTCCCCAAAGCTCGTGGCCGATACACCCTGCCGCAGACACTGAGGTCCCAGAGATTTCAGGAGAGTTGCATCATCAAGCAAGTGTAAAGACTTGTACCTGGGGAGGAATAACCGCCTGTATCAGTACAGGCTGGGGGATGACCTGCTGGAGAAGAGATCTGTGGAGAAGGACCCTGGGGGTCCTGGTTGATGACAGGTTGGCTATGAGCCAGCAGTGTGCACTGGTGGCTAAGAGGACCAATGGGATCCTGTGCAGCCAGCAGGTCTAAGGAGGTGATCCTCCCCCTCTACTCTGCCTTGGTCAGGCCCCACCTGGAGTACTGTGTCCAGTTCTGGGCTCCCTGGGATAAAAAAAGACAGGGACCTCCTGGAGAGAGTCCAGAGAAGAGCTACAGAGATGATTAAGGGCCTGGAACATCTCCCGTATGAGGAAAGGCTGAGTGAGCTGGGACTGTTCAGTCTAGAGAAAAGAAGACTAAGGGGGGACCTAATTAATGTTTATAAATATCTTAAGCATGGGATGCAGGGGGAATTGGCCAGCCCCTTTTCAGTGGGGCAATGGCTGCAAATTGGAGCACAGGAAGTTCCGCACCAACATGCAGAAGAACTTTTACACAGTGAGGGTGACAGAGCACTGGGACAGGCTGCCCAGGGAGGTGGTGGAGTCTCCTTCTCTGGAGATATTCAAGACTCATCTGGACGCCTATCTGTGTAATATGAGCTAGGGAGCCTGCTTTGGCAGGGGGGTTGGACCCGATGTTCTCTCGAGGTCCCTTCCAACCCCTATGGTTCTGTGATTCTATGATCCCATGAACACCCGGCCAGCAACAAGCACTACTCCAATTAAAACATGGGAATTAGCTGTTCCAAAACCATTTCTTATTTAAAAAAGAAATGAACCACGCCACGGCTATTGCCAGCCCGTGTCTTGCCCCATGTGATGCGGTGTCCCCACAAAGAGCGCCCCCAACAGCAATAACCAAGGACACCCAGGTTCTGCTGCAGCTCATCGCTCCCACCTCATCAGGGGAAAGGTTTGGGGGCAAAAGCCTTTCTTTTTCTAGCAGCAAAGTACATGTACGAGCCCATGTCTTCTGCGATTTCCCCCCCCTCCCTCCTCCTCCCAACCCTGCCAGAGCTCGGCTCCAAGGGAAGCAGCTTCCCGTTGGAAATCTGCAAGCCCAAACAAACTTATTATAGAAACTAGAACAAATGGCACAATCAAAGCAGCGGGGGGGAAAAATAAAAAGCTTTTGCATTTCAAGAGATTTGTTATTTAGCTGCAAAATCTCTCCCAGGCTCTCAGAAACCAGAAGCTGCTCCTTCAGAGGCTGGTTTTAAGGGGGGAGAGGGGGAGAAGAGCTGCAGCAGTGAGTGCATGGACCTGTGACACTGGAGCCAAAGCAAGCCCGTTTGCCTAATTAAAACATCTGTTTGAGATGGAGAAATTTGG
>VZTU01005184.1:312801-328327 GCA_013400835.1 Zapornia atra | reverse complement strand
GGGGGGGGGGAGGGTTGGGGTGGAGCCCGGGTTTCTCTTCAGTTCCATCCAGCACCACCCGACCAGTTCTCCCACCACCAACAGGAGGGATGCCCTGCTCTCGCTTTCTGCCTTCCCAAAAGATTTCCTCTCCTTCTCCCCATAGGCATCATCCATTTCTCCTTTCTATTCCACACCAAGCAGCCACCCAGCTCCACCCTTGCGCATCTCTAGGACTTGCAGCAGCATCTTCCTTATCATTATGCACACTTCAAAGTGCCCATCCCTCCAGCCCTCTCTAAGACTGACTTCAAAGAGCAGGAAATATGCTGCAATTTGTTAAAATAGGAGGGGGGAAAAAAACCCACCCCAAGAGAGGAATAATTGAAGCCAGTGGCGAGGAGCTGGCTAAGCCCAGCACCCAGAGACAGCCCTGTGTAGCTGGAGAGCATCCGTCATCTGCCAGAGAAATATATATTAGTCACTGATGGGAGCAAGATATAAGAACCCGGCAGTACACTATATCTAAAATGCTCAGTATGCACCTGGGATGATAAGAGCAATAAAATAGTTCTCTGATACTATAATATGATATGATATGGTATGATATGGTATAATATATAATATACCATGATACAATATGATATAATATATAATATAATGTCTGCCTGGCCCCATCAATACAATTTGGGAGAGCAAGGCAAGCACCCCCAGGGCAGTGAGGGCAGGAGCCTGGGTGCTGTGGGGAAAGGGCTCATGATTGCAGCCAGACCTGCAAACATCACCTGTGGTCCCAGGCAGGCGGAGGGTCTCACAGGGATGCAGCAACCCAGATTGGGGCAGAGGGTCACCGGCATGAAGTGCTGATGATGTCAGGAAACAGGGCTTAACAGCCAGGCAGTCTTGCAGGAGTTTGTTGCCTGTAAATATTCACTGAAATGCATGGCTAAAGATGAGCTTGGTGGGTTTTACATCGTGTCTGGGAGGATGCTAACGCAGCAGACAATGAAATGCTGCACTGGGACAGGAGGAGGATGGGATCTGTGAGGAAGAGCCAGACCCGGGAGGAAGGAAGGACAGGACCCAGGATGAAAGATGGGACCCTGGGTGCTCCCTGACCCCACACCCGCACCAGCCACCACATAACCGCAAAAAAGAAATCCATGTACAACACAAAGGAGGTCACAGAGTGCCTCCAGAATTAAGCACTGACTCGCCTCCGTGGGGAAATCATGTGCCTTAAAGGGCGGAATATTAAATTAAGGCTAATTTTAATGGTATAAAAGAGATGAGAAAAGAAGCCGAGCTATAAATTAAAGAAAACATAATTAAAATCAGGATGAGAAATTAGAAGCTATTTTCTTCCCTGACAAGCGCACAGGTAACTAAAGGTAAAGCATAATCCCAGCTTTTACAGGTGAACTTTTCAAAGCTGCTACGGGGGGAAGATGCCTGGGGAGGCTGCGGGGAGGCCATGCATTTCAGAGTGTCCCTCCTCATGCTAACACATCCCTCCAGGTTCTTGCTGCCTCCTGCGACGCGTTACAGGAGGGTGGTTAGCTTGTAGGTTCATCCCAGTCTCAGAAATAAGAGGAAAGGGAGGATTTTTTTANCCATGAACCCAAAGCCCCCAGAAATATCCAAGCTGCACGTGAGCTGCCTTTTGGCCATGAATTAACCTCATCTCTTCTAGAAGCTGGCATCTCGAGAGATGTTCCTGTCTTCCATCAACAAATACCCTGCCCTTCCCAGCCCCTGGTTTTTATTTTTGTGTTGTCTGAACAGGAGGAAGAAAATACGAGACCGTGGTCCCCAGAGAGCATCTCTGCTGCCGGCCACCGAGGTTAATGACTTAATCCCCTGCGACTTCAGCCATCTGCTCCAGCATTATGCCTGTGTCATCCCAGCAATAAGCAGCCAAATTAAAATGCGATCCTGCTCGACGGCTGGTCCTCTCGGAGGAGAGGTGAGAGTCTGTGACCTGCGAGGAGACAGTCAACCTACTGCCCTTGTAGAGGGGACGGGAGGGAAGGGAATGGCTGCACCCAGGCAGGAGCACGGCTGGATCTGGAGCAATGCGTCATGCTGCCCCTGGAAGAACCAGCTCCATGCCGTGAGGCGCTCTTCAGAAACAGCAATTTCTAACTTTGGATGGTTTAAGATGTTTTCTTCAATGCCAAGAGCAGGACGGACCTCATTAGGCAGCAAGAGCAGGATTGGTGGGTTATTGATGGCACCCAATTATAGGTGCATAACAGCCAATTAGTGCCTGCGGGTGCTCCTCCTGGACTGCAGCTGGAGCATCAGCATCATCATCACTGCCGCTGCCGGAGCACCACACCAGGAGACAGCAGCGAGATGCCCCAGGGACCCCCACCCAGGCACAGGCCCAGGCCAAACAGAGGGAGGAGGGAGAAGAACAAATGGATTCATCCCTGCCACAGGTCCACTTCACCCTCCGAGCCTTTTGCCCGCCAGCTTTCAGCCCCTGAACTGGATTATCCTAATCCCCAGGCGGCTGTAAAGTCCTTCATCAACTCGCGCCCAACAGGCTTGCACTATTATCGCTGTTTAAGATGATTTCAGCCCTGATTATCCTTCCCTGTGCTATGAGACAATGACCCAGCCAAAAGAAAAAGACAGAAGAAAAAAACCCCACCCTGCAACACACCAAAGTGTCCCTGTCCTACAACCCTCATCAGCATCCAGATCACGTATCCACTGGGCCTCCATCCACCCCGTGCTAAAAATACTCTTTTGCTAGATTAATTTGAGCTGGATTTGACACAAAGTCCAATTCCACAAACATCTTCTCAACAAACAGCATCGATTTGTTCCCACCCTGCCCCAGCCGGCTGAAGCAAAGGGCTCGTGGGACAAGGGACACAAGAGGGCAAGAAAAGACGGATGGACACTAAACCAGGAGGGGCTTCAAGGCAACAGTAGGTCCCTTTGCCTCCAGCACCAACTGTAGGCTTCATGACTGCTCAAGTATTGTCTGAGAAGCTCAAATCCACCCCCTCAAACTCATACACTTGTTAAAAAAAAACCCAAGTATTTACAGCACGGAGGGTACATTCCCTTCAAATAAGCTAAAGTTAACAAAAAAACAGGATTTTAAGGCATCTTCCTTTCTTTTTTTTATATTTTCCCCCCTTAGAGCAATGGAAAAATCCCAGAAAATTAGTTTTTTCTAGGGGCACCTCCCTAGAGCATCCTGTCCGGCTGAGGGACCGCTGTCACAACCACTGCCTCTCTGCCAGGGGCCAGCCTGGCAAACCCGGATTATTTTGTAATATAAGGAGCTCTTCTGGATAAGGTCCGAGCAGCTCCTGAACGGGGTGATGCTGTACGAGACTGATATAGACACTGTCCCATATTTCTGTCGCTGCACATCCTACAGCTCTTGTTGTGCAAGCCAAGAAACACAAAGGAGTTGGCAAAGCTCCTGCCTATGCCTACGCACAGGAGGCAAATCAGCTGCGGCTGCACATCCACCAGCCTCCCCTCGCTCTACTCCCGGCACGAAATCCTCCGCCCGGCGTTTTCATGAATGAGGAGGAGAAAAAAAAGCCTCCTCCAACGTGGCTAGCAAAGGTAAAAGGGAGAGTTTCTGCAGGTTTCCACATGGCCATGGTGATGCACCATGCAAAAAAACCTCCCCCCCTAAACACTCTCACAAAGCCCCCCTAAATCCACTGCTAAAGTCGATCTAAGCGGAATCCAAAGAGCATCGTCTTGGTGAGCAATTCTTACCATGCAAAGCCAGGGGAATGCTGTTTGTAAGCACTTTTCCCAGGCGAATCACTGCTGTTCATAACTGCTTCCACCTGGATTCAGCCCCAAAGCTGGCAGAGGAAAGCATTGCACGGGGTGATGCCAGCAGCAGAGCTACCCCCAGCCTCGGGGGGTGTACATGGCCCCCAGGCAGGGCAAGCAAGCCTCAAGTGAAGGGTGAAGCTCTTTGCAGATCTGCTCCCTCCTAACAAAGTTCTTTCTAAAAGCGAGTAAATAAACCCATTGCTTGTGAGGCAACGGGCTACAGCCAGCCAGGAAGATGATGTGCTGCAGCTGGAGCAGCCTGTGCCTGCCCAGCAAATGCCACGCTCAATGTTTAAGGGTTATTAAGAAGTTGGGGTGCAAGGTTTTGCAGGTGTGGGTAGGTCCCCTACATGTTTCATCAAGCGTTTGCAGAGCCTGAGCTACAAGAGGGACTTTGAGGTTCTCCAAGAACCTCAAGAGAGCACAAAAACTACTTTGGGTATGAGTATTCTCCCTGCAAGGAATAAAACACCAAACTGAAACAAAGAAAGGAGTCGATGCTTAGGCTCAGCAAGAATAAAATGCTCCTCCTTAAGGATGGGAAAAAGCATGATGCCTGACAAACAGGATTATGGAGATCCCCTCTGGAAAACCATCCCCAGCACAGCAGGTCGATACCCAGTTATCAGCATTACTTTGCCTGGCACCTTTGCCCCAGGGAGGACAGAGACGGGGTGAAAGCGAACACAGGCACTTCCCGCCCTCTGCATTGGCACTGGGAACACCTGCAGCACTCAGCAGCGGGGGCTGGTACCCCAGCACGGATGCAGTTGAAGCATTCCCAGCACACAGCCAGCCCCGAGGCTGGGCATCACTCAGACCCACGCAGCTTGCTGCCAGATGACAAGGAGGATTAACTGCCAGGACACACAGCTGGAGGCAGGTGACAGATCCAGATGTGTTCCCAAAACAAGGCAAAATGCTTTTTTTTGCTGAGCTGTGTCTCTGTTCACACTCACAGGTGCTTGGGCTCAGGACTGGGTGGGCAAGCAGCTTCGTTCCCTGAACTGAGATGTTATCAAGGATCCCTTCTGGAACTCCCCCCCTCTCCAAAAAAAAGAAAAAATAAATAATAAGAATCAAGGCAACTGTAAATTCTTGGTCCAGAGCAGAGCGACACACTGGGCAGCTCCCTCCCTTGTGCACAGGTTCCTCCTGGCCAAGGACCAAGGCTGCTCCGAGAGTTGGATGCTCAGAAGAAACACTGCACTGCAGTAGCTGCCGGCCAGGAAAGCAGCCAAGCGAGCGCGTTTCCCCACGGGCATCAGCAAGGCTCAGGGTCCTTCCTGTCCCACCAGCATGGTGCCACCGTCACCTTACCCAATGCGCTCCTGCTCCATCTCCTCCATCTTCTCAGCCCGGGCGATGACTCGGTTGATGATCTCTTTCTCCTCATCCGTCAGCTCCTCGCCCTTGCGCTGCCGGTCGGGCTGGCCACCCCGTGCTGCCCAGCCAGAGGGGAGCCTGCAGAGATGGGTGGGGGGGAGATGGACAGGGGAGCAGTGGGACACGGCTTCATCCACAGATCATGCATGTGCATGCACATGTGCATGGGCAATCACAAACGTGTGCGGGCAATAGCCAGGCACCAATTCCCAAACCCAGGGAACAAGCTCAGTCCTCTGAGCTCTCCTCTAGCAGGGAGGCTGCAAATGGCTCCCTGTTCTGCCCCCAACACCCCCCACCCCAGCTCTTATTTCCATTTTGCTGGGGTTTCATAGGGAGAAAAACAATTTCCTCTGCAAAACTATTCACATTACTTAATTAAGTAACCAATCAGTGGTTAGTTTTACCCCCTGCTCTGCAATACGTAACTCCGGGTCTGCCCTCAAGCTGCAGTACCAGGGCAAGGGCTGCAGCAGGAGGTATTTTTTTTCATCCATCCAAAGACCCTTTTGCACAGCAAATTAGCAGGCGGCAGAGGGGCAGCACTAATGAAGGATGAAAAGCAAATGCTCCTCCTCCGCTCATCCTTCTGCTCTTCTAAAGACCTTTCCTAGGTCTTTCACCCCTGGGTCTAAGCAGACCCTCTTTAAACTTCGTTAGAGCCCTGTGTGATGCTTCCCAAGATTAATTGCTTTTTTCTTGCACCCAGGGCAAGGTTTTTCCTGTTCTCTCAAGACTGGTGGAGTAGTGGGCAAAGACCAACACGGCGGGGAAACAAAAAAAAAGTGAGTTACTTACTGCTCCTTCTCGCTGCTGGGAGGCACAGGGAAAGAGAGGGGACACGGATTAGGTGGAAGAAGGGATGAGGCCAGCTCAGGCCAGGCACAGCCAGCACTATGTCCTACTCCGGGGTGACAGCCTCTGACAGTGCATCCCTCCCCGCTCCTCCAAAGCAGCACAGAGGCTTCACCCAGCCCCGGCATCCTATGGGCACTCGAAACCAGCATCCATCCATGGGTGATGCCACCACCCAGCCGGGTGGGATGGACAGCCACTATGCTGGTGGGATACGGCACCTCCCAAGCATCCCCCTGCACAGCAGCTGTGCTGAAAGGCGTCAGGATAGATGGGGCTCCTCCTCAGCACAGGGGTGCGTGCGCACCCCCACCGACCCTTCTCAGGGGGTTTGTGAGGCAATGTGGCAAAGTGTCCCCACTCAACCCCTGCAATCCCAGCATCAGATCCAGGGTGGCTGCACCCACAACACCTCCCACCCCGGGGGATTCTCCTCCTCCCCACCCTGTCCCAGCAATATCCCTGTGCCCCCAGCCCTCTTCTCCTCACCTGGCTCGGAGAGACATGGTCCTGTCACTGGGGCACATCCACCGGTCAGAGCTGCCACCCACCACCGCGTCGGTCATAACCGGCTGCCACGGGGACACACGGAGAGAGTTTGGGCACGTCAGTGCTCCAGCAACAAGCACTGACTTAGAACGTTGAGCAAGTCAGTCACTGCGCTCGCTCTCCCGACAGCAGTGATGCCAACAATGGTAACCCAGAGCTTTCAGCCAGGCTGTAAGGGGAAAAAAAAGAACAACCCAAAATCAGGCAGGCACAGCTTTGGGTTTGGCTTTCAGAGGAGTGGCAGCAGGGAAAGGGACAGGAATGTCACCTTAGCCACTGTCTCCATACCATGCGCGAGACACAGGAGCCTACAACCACCACCCTCCCGGGAGGGCAAGGCAGCTGTGCTCAGTGCAGAAGTAATTAATGAGATACCCGACCTCACATTAATTATGAGGCTTCAGAGCTGGGAGGAAAGAGGATGTTTCCGTTTCAGAGAGAGATAAGTCTACAAGCAAGGAAACTTTCCCTCACAAAAAAAATCCGGCGGGTCTCCCCATCCTCCTCTAAGCTGTATTCCCTCTCGAACAAACCCCCTCCTTTTTTTTGTTTTGGTTTAATAAAGTTTTTGCAAAAAGAAACCCAGAGAGGAGCCAGAGGAAGATGCGGCAACAGGACCCAGCATCCTGTCTGCTCCCCTCCGACAGCTTCAAATCCTTCTCCTTTCAGCAAAACCAATAGTTTTCATGAAAATAAATGGATGCAAACCCCAGAGCCTGACTGCTAATTCATTCCCATTTTCTGGGGGGTGTTCTACCCCTCCACCCACCTCCCCTGTTCAGCGCATGGGGATGGGGACGAATGGCAAAGCCCAAGCTGGTGCCAACCAGCATTACCTGTGGCACAGGGATGAACCTGTGCCATCCCATAATCTTCTCTTGGAGGGAAACTCAGTGCTTTTACACTGGGTGAATGAGAGCAGGAGGCACCGCGGAGGGTACATATCACGCCTTCATCAGGACCCCCACCCCACCCGCTGATGGGGGATGGTTTTGTGAGCGCAGCTGTTTTTCACTGGTGGGTTTTCCCTGACACCCATCTCCTCTGCGGAGCCAGCACCAGGTACCTGCCGAGATGCTCCCGCAGCGGCAGCCGTGCGCCTGCATTGCTCGCAGCACCTGCATTCGAATTGCTTTCTCCTGGCTGCAGCAGAACTACAACCTCCCCCGCTCCCAACAAACTCAAACCCAAAGCAAAAAATAACCCTGTATAAGCCCAAAGCTCTCTGCTGAGCCCTGGGGCTACTCCCAGCCAGTGGGGCCACTCGTCCTCCCAAAACACACTGCCCTGGGAAAGATGCTGTCCCAGAGGAAGGGACCATGCAGTCCCCTGCATCCTTCCCAGCATTGAAGGCAGCATCCCAGAGACACCAGTACATCCTTGTAGGACTGGAGCTCAGCCCAAACCCGGCAAATGCACCTTTACTGGGCACAAAGTGATTCCAGCCTTCAGGAAAACTCCAAGAGAGGCATTGGGGAGATTGTGCCCAAGAAAGGCTGGAAAACCAGGGCTTGCAAAACCACCCCACTGAAATCACAGGCTCCAAGCCATGAAAAGTCACACAGCTTTCCCAGGATGTGTGTGAGGAATAAAATCCCTCATCCTCCACTTTCTGCTCTAGCAACGTTGCAGGGGTTCACTCATCCCTCCTTGAAGAGTCAGCAGAGATTTGAGGATCACCTTTGCTTCCCTGGTAACTTCCAAAAATATATATGCACGTATATATTAAAAAAAAAAAGGAAAAGAAAGAGAAAAGCGAAGCACGTGGGATAATTAGTGCTCCGCTGGTTTCATACAGTGACTGTTCCTGTGCCAAACCAGAAGGTTCTGATTGACAAGGGCAGTTAAATAAGCAAATGAACAATTTACATCCCCACCACCTCCCCCCCACCCCAACCCGCACTGCAGCAGCAAAGTCCTGATGGGGATTTGGGGTCTCACCGCAGTCAGGAGATGAGAGAGGTGGGGAGTGGATTGCAGATGTAATGGGGCATCCCTGGAGGACGGGCAGCGCCGTGCGCCATCAGCCCCCATTTTCAGGGAGGCGGGTAAGGAATGTGGATAAGGAGCAGTAGCGCCCAGCCCAGCCCCCTCAGAGAACTGGGGAAAAACCCTGGGTTTTCCCCACCGAGAGAGCGGGACGATCCCCAGCACTTCGGCCGATGGGGAGGAAAACACCTTCCCCCAACTAGAACTTTCTGCTGCTAGCAGAGGGGCCGCGGGTGTTTCGCCTTGCTGCGGAGTGGGAAGAGCTCCTGAAGGAACACAGGAGCCCTTCCCTCCACCTATAAATAATAGATTTGGAAGATCCACTTTGCATTACTTCCAGCAACTACTCTCGCTTGTCCTAATGCTTGATTCGGCGCTTTTAGCACACAGCAAAGAAGAAAATAGCAGCTTACGGTGGCTTCCACCCCTTCCTTCCCCCCACAAATGTTTGCTCTCAAGCAAAAGGACACGGCGATCCAAGCCATGATCAATGGCATGTAGCAGCATTTAGCTAATGAAATGGAAATACCCCAGCCTAGGAAGATGCCAAGGTCTTCTAGGGTTTGGCTGTCCCCAATGGGTCCTGGGAACTGCCATCAGCAGGGAGATACAAGGAGGCCTCTCGTCCCTGCACAGTGTGGAGATACGAGGAGGCCTCAGGGAGATGACACGAGGAGGCAGATGACACAAGGAGGCCTCAGGGAGATGACACCAGGAGGCCTCAGGGAGATGACACCAGGAGGCCTCTCATCCCCACACAGCATGGAAATACAAGAAGGCCTCTCGTCCCTGCACAGCATCGGCTGCTCGATGTTCCCAAGGCCGGGAGGAAAGAGGCGGCAGCTCCCACCGGCGCAAATGCGACGCGTCCCAGGCAGAGCCAGGAATAGCAGCAAGGTCTTAATTTCTGGCCTTAAGGAAGAGCCACATGACTCTCGTCACTCCACTCCATTACTTCTGCGTGACGGGGCCCGTGAATTTGATTGTGCCTTAATAAAAAGGGATCATCGAACGTCTTCTGCAAATCACTCTGCCTCTCCCCGAGCCTCTGGCGCTGCTGTCCTGCGTGCAGACACTGCACACTCCCACCTAAAACATGCCTCTTCATAGGCCTGTCACCAGCACCCGAAGTCTGCTGGATGCAGCGCCAGCGCCAAACCATGTCCCAGCGGGTCCCCCTGGCCCTGGGTGGGCGGGGAAAGGCAGCTGGAGCCCCACAGCAAGGCCCCATCCTGCCCCGGGGGCATCCTGAGGGACAAGGGGCAGCGTGTACCCCAGGCAGGACCCAAAGCCACCAGAGACACCAAGGATGCCACCACCAACCGGGCACCTCCAAAGAGATGCCATCATGGGGCTGCCCAAAGACACCGGTTTATCCTGCAGATAACACACTGGGGTAGAAACCAGAAAATTTTGTATTTTAAAGCCTCCCAGTGCAACAATCGGGGTTTTGTTGGGTTTTTTTATTTGACAGTGAGCTCACCGTTTCCCACTTGGCGATGCCTGCAGAGATTGTCTCCGCCGGCAAAGACACTGACACAGGCAACCTATTTCTCCAGCCTTCTCAGCTCTGCAATGCAGCTTTCTTAAATATTGAATAAGTCTGCTGCTCTACACCACCTGCCAGTGCCAATGATGAGGTAATTTTTGCATTGACAAAGCCTAATGCGATTAATCTGGTTCGAAATGAGCAGGTTTCAGAGCCCCGGCCATTCACTTCGCGGAACAGGCTGGTGAGGCAGAGCATCGGGCAGCAGTGTGTTATTCGCAGCCAGACCCCAACCAACCCAAACCGCTGCTCGGATGCCAAGCAAGAGGTTGTTTCAGCATGGCATCACCCAATGGGAGGTTTTGAACCTGAATGGGTTTGAATGTCCCCCTCCATTGCACTGATGAGGTTTTCACGCCAGCGCCGAGGCCAGCCAAGGCACCAGACCCGATTTACGCTCCCCGGTTGGGTGGGGGGGGGGGTGCAGGGTAGGGCACAAGCGTGCGATCACCCAAGGGACTCCCCAGCCCCATGTTCAGGGAGAAGGGGTGTGTATTTTGGGGTGACAAAGACCCCATAGGACCCCACTCCCCAATCCAGCAGTGAGAACAGCAAAGGCAGAAGCTGGGATGCAGCGGCAGCCCCGGGTTGGGAACCATGCATCATCACGTCTCAGCAAGGACACACATCCCTGCACCCCCATTTTCAGGTGGAATCCTCAATTCACCACCATCTCATAACCCTGCGGGTCGCCGTCCCTTCCATGGCCCAGCACCAGTGCTGGGCACCCAGGAAAGCTCTGCAAACCACAGGGCATCCCAGGTCCCGACCAGAGACCTGGCACAGATGCTGCACACCCCACATCCAGCTCTGCCCTGAGCATCTTACAACAGCCAGGTTCCTTCTTTCCCAGGAGAACAAGAGTCTTGGGAGCCACACGTACCCCACAGCATCGCCTGCAGCATAGGTGTGTGGCTGTAGGGGCCACAGAAAGCCGCAGGGAAGGGGTGTTAAAAAGAAATAATGGTGTAAATAGCCACAAAACTGAAGCAGCTATGTAGCGCTGGGAAATAATCATGGGCACAGGAGGAAAGCCCAGCCCCCAAGGGTGCCCCAGCCCCTTGAATCGTGACATCCTGCAGCAGCCAGCATCCAGGCTTTGTCTCATCCTGGATGCAAATCAGTTCAGAAAGTTCGGGTATAGCTGGGGAAGCCACTTTCTGGGCGGCACTGCAGGAAACAGCCCACGTTCAGGCCTTTCCTTTAAAAAAAAAAAAGAAAAAACAATAAAAGGAAAGGAAAAAAAAATGAGAGGCAGACCTCAGCTGGCAGAGACACGTGGAGGTGGCAATCCAAAGCAGCTTGTCCTGGAGCTACCCGCGGACACCCGGACAGGTCTGAGACAGCAGGACAAGCAGCAAGTGACCCACAGCCCTGGCAGCACTCACTGTCTGTGCTCCCACAGGGACCCCCAAGCACCCCACTCACCCAGCGATGCTGCTCTGGTAGGGTCAGACCCTGGGGACACAGAGCCCCCCAACCCTGCTGCAACAAATCCAGACATCCTGGAAATTCAGCTTTAAACCCAGGTTGCTTTATCCTGTGTCCCCGTGCCCAAGCCATACAGGGAACGGAAGCCCCACACCTTTCCAGGTCAGCTCATCATCAAGTCGGTTAATTAGGGCAGGAAGCGATGGCTGCAGTTCATGGGTGATGGCGAGCCATGGACTGGAGGAGTGAAACACAAAGCAATGGAAGTCCTGTCCATCCTCTAATGCTGTGATCCCACAGCTGCCCTGGTAAGCCCAGCCAGCAGCAGCCTGCTCCAGCCCCATGGCACACACTGGGACAGGACCACCAGGACCAGGCATACAGCTCTTTGGCACTGGGCTCTCATCCATGTAGCCCACAGGAGCTCTTGGGGCTGCTCCTGCCTCCACTGCCCTCCAGCTAAACCCCCAGCACAGCACAGCCTGCAGTAACAGGGCTGGGAGCATCCTCCAGTGCCCACAGCTTTGGCCAACGCCTCTGCTGCCTTTAAAGTAATTTAAGGTGCTCAGAGATGCCTATTTTGTTCTTCCCTTCCCCTCCTCCTTAATTCCCAGCTCCCTGTCATCCTCCAGACAAAGATCCATCCAAAGGCAGCCGAGCAGTAGCACACAGTCAATTTTATTTAAGCAGCACCTTGACATTTCCTCCAGCAGCTCCTTCACAAAGCAAACGCTGTTATGATGCTGTCACGAGGATTTATTCCCCTTGATTAATTGCAGGAAAGACAACGTCAGGAAGGAAAAAAAAAAGAAGAAAACCCAACAACTAAATAAAACCAACCCAGAGCCCATCATTTCTGGGCTTGCACAGCTTACCCATGGCTGCTGAAGCTGGGGGTTGCTGGCCAGGAGATGCCTGAGCTCACCCCCAGCCTACCCGGTGCTACTGAAGACAGCAGCAGTACTGCCATCGCTCCTCTCACCGCAGCAGAGCCGCTCTGAAGGCTGCTTAGCAACAGATAGCTGCACTGATCCGGCACACCAAGCCCGTACGCCATCCTCGATTCGGGTACTGCTGGGGATAAACTGGTCCCATCAGGAGTGCTGGCAGAAGCACAGCACAAGGACCCCCGTGACACGACAGCAGCTGAAGGGATGTGGTGGGAAGGCTGGGATGTACCCGTGAGCCCGGCTATGTAAAGCGTGCTTGGAGGCAGCAGGTCCTACTCATTGCTAAAGGCAGTGACAGTCCCTGCAAGATGCCCCAGCAGCCGTTGAGGACACCATGGTGTTGCACTGTGCCAAAAGAAGGGTCACATGTGTGCCCCATCCCCGGACCACGACTCTAAGCAGAGGATGCTCGGGGCCATGGGGGCAGCAGGGATGCCCAGACAGGGCCAGGCTGTGGCAGAGGAGCCACGCAGAGCCAGGTACCCCACAACATGTCAGTACAGAGGGAGTCTATGTTGCGCTCCCCACTGCCCCCCCCTCAGCACCACAGGGAGAGAGGGGACACAGCCCCAGGTTGACATCGGCACTGCCCTTGGAGATGCTGGGGTCCCAACTTCCCCAGTCGCTAAATCCAGCTCCTCCCCCTCCCCACACCCTCCTCTGTTAAACACTGGTTTCGGGGAGCCAGACATGCTCTCCACTTCTGAAGTACTGGGACCAAAGAGAAGAGTCCATACCCACTTCCTGGGGCTGGAGGAGATAGCTGTTGCTCAGACCCACACAGGTTCTGACCAGGTCAGAGCCAGGGGCATCTTCCCACATGCAAAGGTTATAAACCATCATGGTCTTAGCCCCAGCCACCCTTAATGAGGATGGGGGAATTAATCAAGGCACTGCCCCAGGGAGCAGAGCTATCTTCCCAGACCTTGACAGTCTAAGAGAACCTAGTGTGAGTCATTACTGTTATCACTAATTGGCAGTGACTGCAGTGGTGTGCTGCACAAGAGGAATACCTGTCCGTGGGCAGGTGGGTGGCCCTGGGCTGGGGACGCTGGCAGGGGGAGCAGGCAGAGGATCTCTGCTGCTGGCTCTGTCCCCGAGACTGGACAAAGATCATCTTGGTCCGAGAGAAAGTCCCTCAAAACTTCAGCAGAAAAAGAGCCTCCGTAGTTGCCAGTCTCTCTCCACCCATTTTTCTCCCTTTGCCCTTTCTGATGCTGGGGGTGGACAGATGGACGGACGGACACTGGAGCGGTGCTTAACGCCAGCGTACCCACACAGCTACAGAGCCGCAGCAGAGCGCTGCAATGGGCTCCGGGGTTGTGTCCCTGCTGCAAAGGGCGCTTCCACAAATAAAATGTGTTTTTTCCACATACAGCACACTTCTCTGCTCTCCTGGGTGGCAGTGGAAAAGCAAGGCTGTGATGGAGGGGGAAGCACAAGGGCAGGCTGGAGCAGAAGCCAAGCAGGGGATGCTGTTTGCACCTGGGTGAGATGCTCCTAAGGGGCCTGGCAGGTTGGATCCAGGGGGATTTACTGGAAGCCCACCCCACAAGGCCACACAGCACACAGGCAACAGCAAACAGCTCCCACTGCACGACACAGAGATGGAACAGCTCTGCCAGAGACGGCTGGCGCTCACCCGGCTGCAGGGCTACTGCGGACAAGCATCACCCACCCAGAGCACACCGCTCTCCCAGGGCATGCCTAGCAAAGTGCCCGCAGGATGCCACAGCAATCCCCAATCCAGCATGTGGGGGCTCAGAGCCACGGCCCCACGTACCCTGGGCTGATCCCTATGGACGAGCTGAATGTGGATCTCCTGAGTCAGCCCCTACAGCAAAAGCGAGCAGCTCGCTAAATCCCTACCAGATGAATGATGCATCATCAAATAAAGCCTGGTATCACAACATTAACAATATTTATTTTCAGGCTAAGCTACAGCCTGGGCTTTTGATACCAGTAATTAAAGCAAATGGTTCATCTGTTATCATCCTTGCATCCCTGGAGCCAACTGGTCATGTTTTGAAGCTCCGGGGTTTTTTTTTGTTTTTTTTTTTTTAATGCAGCCTCCTGAGAAGGGGGGTTTGGGAGGAGATCAGGCTGATCCACACACACTTTTAAGATCCCAGGAGCAGTGTAGCATGGACCAAGCCCAAAGCAGAGCCATGTTCAGGTCATCTGCTTCACTCGGGCTTTTTTAGCAGGGAAATGAAGAAGCATTAATTGCTCAGAGACAAACTGCTGCTCCAGTTTATACCCGAGACTAGAATTAATAGAAAGACATCAGCAAGAAAGATAACGAGGTCCCCTCTGAAACACTCCGACCCTGGCAAGTGCAGTGTTAGCAGCCTCAGCCTGTTCCCCAGCGTTTGGCTCCAGGAGGTTTCAGGCTACAGCTCCAAGTCGCTTTTAATGCTGTTTGCAGCATCTTTGTCTGTCCAGAGAAGGGAGCAGAGAAGGCACCTGCTGAAGGCACCTGCCGAAGCCCCTGAGCCAGGCAGTGATGCCCTTTTGGAGCCCTAATGAAGCGCAGAACCCCAAAACGCCTTCACAGCATGCTTTCTGCTGGGGGCCAGGATGGTCTCTGCACCCGAGTGCCAGGACCCAGTGAAGGGGCTCAGCTCTCTCTGCCATCACCGCTTACACTCCGGGAAAAGCGCCAATAGACCATTTCAGGGGCTTAAGACCACCACCACCCCCCCAGCCCCCATACCCAACAGGCTCCGAAGTTCCCTGCACACGGCAAAGCTCAAAAGCAACGACCCACAGCTGGGCGCTAGAGGGCCGATGCCAGCCCCACACCCCCCTTCCCCGGGTGCCCCCACGGCAGTTGCCCCCCGCCCGCACAGCGCCGGGACGCTCCAACTTTTCCCGGCCGGCCGTTGGTTCCCGGCAGGCGGGGGAGCAGGACGCGAGGGGACCCGCTTTGGGCCAAGCAGGCTTGGTTCTGCATCCCGACCCCTCTCTGCCTTGCCGGTGCGGGGACCCCCGTCCCGCCTCGCTCCGGGGCTCC